>PNEQ01062852.1:0-61659 GCA_003012365.1 Medauroidea extradentata
TATTTACAGGTATATCTTGCTTGTTTGCATATTTGAAAAGAAAAAACTATTTAACTTAAATAAGAAATAAAAATAAAAATAATTTCATTACTTAACAAACCACAAATCAATGTCTTATTATTTATTATTCTTCCTCTGGGAATTTTTACGATTTTGAGTATCTAGTAAGGTTAAGTTATATTTTCTAAACACCTTACATTTTTCTATATTTATTCTTTTGTGCGGTGTGCTTGTGGCCTAGTAGTTTTCCTCAAGTGTTTATTTTGTGTGTTTTATCGCTTTTATTTGTATGTTTGTTTGTCCTGTTCTTTTGTTTATTTTGCCACTTTGATTCTTTTTTTAATGCGTGGCTGTTTTGAACAGGAGTTTTGTTTAGCGATTATAAACACTTGAGTGTATTGCTTCCATTATATTAATTTTATTTTCTCACCGCAGCACACCGGCACACCACGACCGTAAAACACGTATGTTAGCTGGAATTTGTATGTGGCTCATACCTTTGTGGAACTGTATTGTGTACTTTCTGTACAATCTTTAATTGTTTAAAATTAAGATATCAGCGTTAATAAAAAGCCTATATAATCATTAAGCTTGTATTTCTGACGGCAAAAATATCACGGTATTGTCGTGTCATACCGTTTACCAACGTTTTGGATCTTTACATAGCGACTAGCTATTGATGTAAATCATCAGACGTTAAAAGTTTTAGAATACTCTTTTAAATTTGAACGTGTATATAATACATACCGATTTTCCTCAGCATCAAATTTCTTACATTTTTTCAATAAATTAAAAAGTAAAATATTGGAAAAATTGTCTTGCTAACTTTGAGAAGCCACCATTGGAACATAAAAGAAAAATTTAGCCTACCAATACATTATTTCTTTTGCGGACGTTCCTATTGTATCTTAATTATTTTGTACAAAAAAACGGATATTTTATACTCGCTGTTTTATTGTTTGATAATTCCCACTACTAGCATCAGCGTTCATTCATTTATTTAGACATTCATTCATAACCTCGCTCATTCTGAGAAGCACACAAGCTTGTTTAGAGGAAGATGGCGAGGGAGAGAAATAGAAGAAGGTAAATCACCAGCTCTCTCCTTCATAATCCAATCATCACACGCCGACCTTCTCAACCCCAATAATGACGGCTATGTTTACACAATCTTATTACGTGAACACCAGTTAGACGCCTCTTTGAAACCAACCCTCCCTCATTTCGAGGCCTACAGATCCGATCAGCACGAGTTCTCACCCCCTCTTATGACCATCCCCCCGCCTGTTCGGCGTTCTTGAAAATACTCCTCGTGTTCAAAAAACAGGTAAAAATTATAGTTTTATAAATTATGAAGTAATGTTATTCCGTATCCTTCTATTAACTGCGGCTGTTAGGAAGTTTCCCAGAGAAACCTCCCCGTCCTTATTCCGCGGTTTCAGTTTGACTTGTCAGAAGTTGTCAGAAGTATAGACAAAAACAAAGAATATTTAGTATTTTATAATCAAGAAAACTTATCGACAATATATTTTTTTGTGAAGAGTGTTCTGAATGATTGTTTCTTTTGCATTAAAATTGATACACATTTCCCAACATTTTATACATGCTACATAAATTAACTGTCTCGAACTAAACAATTAAAAGAACAAATATTGTAATTTTCACGAAACGTATTTACGTTTTTAAAATCTTGATGTACTTGTCTGACTAAATCATTCAATTTCAATTATTTATATTTTAGGGGACAAAACGTAAATAAATCCCACATAATTGAAAATTATGTTATTGGTTGTAATAAAAAAATCTTTCTACAACGAATTTGTTAAATATATGTTGATCACCAAAGTATTTCTGCATTTGCCAGCCTGGAATCCCAGGAAGCACAGTTAAACGCTTTGTTGACACTGCTAACCATTTCTTAATATATTAATTTCACTTTCATTGTATATATAGGCTGATTTAAGAGTGAGAACTACTTGAACAAACATTTCAATTGAAAGAATCACTGCTGTAGTGTTTCACAGCTGGTTATATTATTTATGGCACGCTCAGATCCAACTACAGCTGTCATTTACATAAACGTTTCGTCAAAAATTAAAAAGTTTAAAACAGTATCTGGCAATTTTTTTTTATATTTTTTTTTTTTAGGAAGAACAATCCTGAATATGATTTGCGTTGTACAACGACTCTAGCTTTCGGTATTCGTGATCTCCCAAGCAAAGATGAAACATTTAATTTTAATAGCCGTTACTATCAGGATTTAGTAATACAAAAAATAAATAAAAAAATATTTTCCTTAGAAAAAGTAATTTTTCAACGAGTGACAGCTGCGCGAAATGTGTTGTCACCGTTTAAAAGTACAAACACGTTTTAAGGCTAAAAACTGGCATAGTTTGCCAATGAGGCGGGCTTACAGCATAAATTTTTCAGCATAACGTATTGCTTCAGTGTTCTCTTTTACATTCTCTTATGTAGTTTTTAAAACGATAAGTGACAGTTATTTTTTTAAAAATTGAAATATTGAAATGTTACATTTTTGTGCCATACCCATTTTATTGCTCTTAAAACACACAATCTTTTGGTATGTAGAGAAACACGATGACATATTTCGTGGAATGGTTTCCGGTACACGTATCAGTAACTGCCCTTTGTGTACCATTTCACGAAGACTACACCGGAGATAGACAGCTAGCAGGTCTTATAGTGTGGACCTCGCAAACACTCATATTTAGTTACTGTAGTGAATAACTGTCAGAGTGCTCGGCTCAGTGGCCTGTGAAGAACGGGTCCCGGGTTTGATTCCCGGCCGGAGAGGTGGAAATGTAATGTCAGGTGCCCAGATTCAGTGTTAGTACCTCCGCCCTCATCTATGCGGAATGCAGTGACGAACCACCACGGTATCACCGCGCCTAGTAGCACTACGTATCCCCCCTGAGGCCAACAACTTCTATATTCAATAGTTTATGATGTCAGGTAAACAATAGAGTTAGTACTTAAGAGGCTGTGTAATCTCTTTTGTTAAAATTTTCCGGTTTCATTTATTAAATTAAAGATGTGATGAATAATTGGCAATGTATCCTAATAGAAACATTAGATGTTACAATTACGTGCGTATTTATGAACTACATTGGCACCAGGAGTTATTTAGTCTTTATTGTATGTTGCGAGGTAATTATTATATTAAATTTTGAATTATATCAATGATTTCATAATTACGCTTTAATAATTCAAGTACAATGCGCGTAGCGAAAGGTAACGTAATCAGCTAAGTCACTATTGAAATAATTTCAAATATATCTGGCCAAATTTAGAGTAAGGAAGAAATAAAGAAAAATTCAGAATGCTTAGTGGCACGGCTATGCTCTCTTGTTTATATTTTTTACAGTATTAATTATTTACGCCGAAACGACAGCAGATATCGAAAATCTCTTCGTCAGTTTTGTTTAAAATCGTCTTTTCCATGTAGGCTGTTTGTTTTTTTTCAAGGCAGTAAATACTATGGTGTAATCTATTTATGTAATCAACGAAATTCTGGGTAATTGAATTTTTAGTTAAAAACTCATAATTTATTGCTTTGAATAAAATAGCTATCACTGCAGAAACAATTTTAAACAAAAACATATGTTGTATCTGCTATCGTTTAAACTTACAAAAAATTATCGCTGACTACTACTGCCGCCAAAAAGTCACCATCGTGTCCAATTTTCTCTGCTGCACCTGCCTATACTCGCTTCGAGGATATTATGGTAGACAAACAAGCACAGACCACATTCAAGCAATGATGGTCGACAAGTTTTACAAGCATTCCGTAACATATCGGTGCATGTTACCCGGGTAACTCTTCTGTACCAGTCTTATGTATACTTTCGAACGTTTACAAAGCACGTATTCGGCAACAAGGTACCAAGATTATTATTGTTACAGTAAATATGTACTAAGAGAAATTTTCAACACGCTGCCATGAAATGCTATAGGTAATGTTTTATTTTAACGTACAACTACTGCATAATAAGTCTATTATAAAGTGTAAACAAGTATATACAAAGTGGGGCAGAATTCGACCGACAAACATCGGAAGGTGATTCCTTATGAAAAAACAAGTAGAAAATTATACGGAACACTTTGCACCTAAAACTAATATTAAGGGTGGGATGAGCCCTTAATGATGGAAAATTGGAAGTGTATTTTTGTAAAATAATTTAAATGAAGAGGCATTTAATAATGACAATTTGAGCATTGTTTTATATCACTGGGACATTGAAATAAACATTAGAATCACATCAATACCTTGCACCCTAATACAAAATACTTGGGTGGCTACCCCTTTTATTACACGCCACTTTTCTACAATCACGAATTACGAACTTTTAACGCGGTTTTCTGCTAGAAAAGTACGTCAGAAGTAAAAAAGGTCGCCTTGTTATAAATGCGTAGGACCAACCGTTTTAGTGTAAAATTCACAAAAGAGTGGACTGCAGTAAGACAGTTCTTACTACGTAGGCAATACGGCATACACGTTTGAATGGCTGGCTGCCGTACTGTTATGACTGAGGGATGGGTGAGAATGGAGGCCTAACTTCTCATCTACAGCTAAGATCATTAGATACAGTAACACAAAGAACTGAACAATGTCAGAGAACCGGGAAAGGAATCGGCCGTGACCAATATCAAGGGATTCAACCCACCATTCGCATGGAGTGATTTCGGGAAACCATGGGAAACAGGAACAAAGATTGGCGGAGTCGGGAATTAAACCCGTAGATTCCTGAAATAGTGATACACTTGCACCACCTCGCTCGTTGACAATAACGGAGGAACATGCACATACTGTACACATTACATTTACAATGGAGTACTGTTACATTCGCAATAATTTGTCTGTGTGCTTAAAGCCAGTGTGTGATTACAGACATACTATTCGTATTCCTCACGTTCCTGTACATATATCGCTGTAGTCGACTAACGAGTATTACATACGAAAACAGTGGGTCGTGGGCAGTTGCAAGAAGGATCCAGTTCTGGTACCTACGTCATACTGATCAATAAACATGTTCGTATAACAGGGGTATGCATTCTGGCAGTTCATATAAAAATCCGCCGACATTACAACATCTCGAACAAGCGAGGTGGGACATTAAAAGTGAGGACAAGGATTGGAATTTTTGTGAGGTCATCCAGAAGAACGCGTAATAATTAAATGTTACGTTATCGTATTCAATAGATGCATTGTACTATACCATTTTTATAACGTTCAAAATGTATTAGTGTACACAACAGTAAATTCAGTGAACTTCATGGATCCAAATACACTACACAATGTAATATTTTCTTGTTTATATTACAGTCATTGAAGTATTTTCACAGCAATGAGTGATTAAGAAAACCAAATTTATGTAGGGACAAACAGAAAACAGACTATTGAAAAGAAATCGTGACATGACGTCGTATACACATATACTGCAGTATAAAATGGATTACTACTGACGACACCAAAATCCCTGTCCAAAATAAAATAAGTTTAATTCATGTCTTCAATAATATTTACTGGCCGTCCTTAATACCTTACATGAATTGATTACTGAGAAAATAATTTATGAATGCTCTCAAGTACTATGTAGAAAAAGAAGTGAAAATAAGGATAGTTAAGTAAGTTCTGATAACATAGCAAACTGCATAAGGACGACAAACCAACGTGCAGCTCACACGTAAGGCAAATTAAGTTCTCCATTTTGTCTATCAATTACTGATAGTTATCACTTACTAACTATGCTCAGGTAGGCCATTAAATTTCAGGGGTCTCCGTGAGTTTAAACAAAAAACGTCCAAAAATATTACTGAAATGTTATGTTCGGGGAAACGTAGCGGCGGGATGTTAACACTACTGAGATGGAGATTTTACCGGGAATTCATCATTTTTAAAACCTCCCGATGCAGCATGGGAGGACCTCAGCAAGCCTCCTGGACTGGCTAGCGGGACATCCTTCCTTCACGCCTTCAGTAGAACTCAAAAGCGCAGGACATCGACCCAGGGCAGCTCGGTGGCTCACACACGTCCATTCGCCATCACAGTTCATGAAATAGTCCCTTCCTTCTGTCTAGTTCGTGCTTATTCTTTGCCAACTGCACTCCGACAAAGAGTAATTAAATCTCTACTGCACATAAAATGTTTTTATGCCTCGCCCAAATCACTCCAGTGCTGCGCTAAACTGCTCTATTACTTACGTACTAAAAATTCTTTATAAAATTAAAAAAATAATTAACATTAACACTTACAAATTCTAAGTAATAAAGTCGGTCCCAAAATTAACAAAAATACAAATACCATTTAAATGATGGCATTAACATAACCAGAATTTAAAATTTAAAAGCCCGTAATTAAGGGCTTAAACCTACATGTTACAACTGCGGTATTAATTAATTGCAGTACCTTAATACACAGACAGTTCTAAAATAATTTGTTACTTGTACTGTAACCTTGTTTGTGATAACGTTATTCAACTACATTCCTCCATTATTGTCAACGAGCGAGGTGGTGCAAGTGTATCACGTTGCAGGAATCTACGGGTTCGATTCCCGACTCTGCCCGTTCCTGTTCCTGTTTCCCATGGTTTCCCGAAATCACTCCAGACGAATGATGGGTTGAATCCCTTGATATTGGTCATGGCCGATTTCTTTCCCGTTTCTCTGACATTGTTCAGTTCATTGTGTTACTATATCTAATGATCTTAGCTGTTGATGAGAAGTTAGGCCTCTATTCTCTCCCATCCCTCAGTCATAGCAGTTGGTACGGCAGCCAGCCATTCAAACGTGTATGCCGTATTGCCTACGTAGTAAGAACTGTCTTACTGCAGTCCACTCTTTTAATGAATTTTACAGGAAAATAGTTGGTCCTACGCATTTATAACAAGGCCACCTTTTTTACTTCTGACGTACTTTTCTAGTAGAAAACCGCGTTAAAAGTTCGTAATTCCTGACGGTAGAAAAGTGGCGTGTAATAAAAGGGTAGCCACCCTAGTATTTTGTATTAGGGAGCAAGGTATTGATGTGATTCTAATGTTTATTTCAAGGTCCCGGTGACATAAAACAATGCTCAAATAGGCATTATTAAATGCCTTTTCATTTCAATTATTTTACAAAAATACAATTTAAATTTTCCATCATTAAGGGCTCATCCCGCCCTTAAATTAGTTTTAGGTACAAAGTGTCCCGTTTATGTCCTACTTGTTTTTTTCATAAGGAATCACCTTCCGATGTTCGTCGGTTGAATTCAGGCCCAATCTGTATTTGGAAAATTATAATGAAACCATTCGCAGTGAACATACACTAGTTAATTTATTGTGTTACAAAAAGTAATACCTGCTTTGAAATAAATGTTTATAAAGCAAACCAAACTTTTACATTGTAGGCGAATGGTATCTTTCGGACAAGAGGCACGCATTTTCTTGTGTATGTTGTCGTTAACGGTGTTCAAGTGCGATAAATTCATAATTTTCTATTTTATGAAATATCGTTGGTTTTGTAGACGATACTTGTCACTGTGTTTCCCCTCACAAAATAATTTTAGCTCTAATAGTTTTCTCAAAACGGTGCGTCAAAGTCAAAATTTGCTTGTTACGCTGCCATGCAAATAGTGAAAACCAATCAACCTACTTAATTGAATAATTCCGTATGAAGGTACATCCCACGAACTATGCAATAAAACCTTTACTAACACACGATGCAGTATTTTGAATTTTTTAAAAATTACAGAAGTACCAAAAATATTTTAAATATAAAAATTGTTCGTGGATGTTTCTTAATGTTTTATTGTGTAGCCCATGGCGTGTTAGTTCATCGTGAATTATTTCACTTACGTAAGTCAACTGGTTTTCACTATTTGCGTGGCAGCATAACATGCCAATTATGACTTTGATACACCTTTATGAGAGAATTGGCGAGGTAAAAAGAACGCGGCTGGGGGGGAGGGACTTCCTGCAAAATTTTAATTGTTTTATATAATTTTTATATTTGTACAATACTTTCATAGTCATACATTGTGACTATTATTACAGTAAATAACATTTCTAGCTTTCATAGTTTTTGTTTAATGGGTAGACGAATTAATCTAAATTCAGAGTAGTTTAAAATGAAAAAAAAATGGACTCTGAATCGAAGAACTACAGTAAAAAAATGAAGGCCATCGGTTCCTATTTATGCTCTAATTTTTTTTTAAAATTATGAATATTAATCGGTATTATAAAAATCTTCAGATATGTGTTATTAAAATAGTTTTACTACATTTTTTTTAAAACCGGTATATATAATTTTTGCTACTTATTGGCTTAATCAAAATTTATCTAAGTCAATAATCAACTAAAAGTACATAACTATTTGTATTATAAATGTTAGGCAGTATAGTATAACAATTTTCAACACATCTATGTGAAGGTATTACAATATTTGCTGCATTTTATAATTAACTAAATTATACTTTAAAAAACACGCATAAATAAGGGCCTGTGGCATTACTTTACGATGTTTCAAATCCTTATGCCCGGACAGAGTGCAGATCAGTGTGCAGTTTAGTACGAGCTTCTCCCTAGGAGCTTGTCACTCACAGTATCGCACAGTGGCTTTCCCTAATAAGGCTATTGACTCTATTGGCTCCTCTCCCTATTGGCTGCTCACTTTCGTTAATACATCTCTACACATCCGTACTGCACAGACCTCATTTCCCTTTTTTGCCCCTCACCCTGTGACATATAGTTAAGGTTACTTCAACTACTGGTTTGAGAGAAATATGAGAGTTTGGCAAAGGGGAAAATCGTGCCGCTAGTTTAGCTCTTATAGCTAAGGGGCGTAGTAAAATACGAAACTGCAATAAAACTATATTTAACTAGGCATGGCAAAAAGAAAAGTCATTTAACTAACTTTTAAAGTGACGAACAAACTAATATTGCCTTTTAAATGATCAACTCCATGGAAATTTACAGTCCTGTCAATCTATCCCTCTTTCCGGTAACCAATTCAACAAGCTGCAGAAATTGTCCTTCGTCGAACTCGTAACATTGACCTTTCTTTGGTACAACAAACCTTAACAGAGTTTAGGTTAGTTTAGATTAGTTTAAAATATTATAAAAAAATGCTATGTTCAAATTAAGATGTTTTGTAAGGTTAGAAGATTACAATAAAATATACTTAAAAATATCGGCATTTCTCCGCGACTTGCGCCTGCGCAGAGAACGAAGTGAGAGCAGTTCAAACCAGCCAATAGGGAGAAGGGCCTTGCGTGGCTTTCTCTCTCCACGAGGCGACCTGGATGAGAGTTGAGCGGTTCTTGGCCGCAGTTACCGCGGCGAGGACTGGTCCAGCATCAACTAGCCGCAGCAACTAGTACCTTGTTTGCGCGCGGGTGCTAATTGACATATTAGTTAGCACCGTCTTGAGTGACCACGCCGCGCCCGTCTCGGCCATTTACAATTCCGTTAGGTGAATAAACAATCTGCCGAGATACTGTTAGCGACTTAAAAGTACTCCCCTCCATATCCAACAGGGGTGTGCTCGGGTAGATTCTACACTCGACGTTTACATACCGCAAAAATGTATTCGAAAGGAATGTGCACATTAGGTTATTTTATTGTGATTATATGTGCCTCTACAGCGGACAGTAGCTAATCAGTGGTGCAAAAGTATTTTGTAAATTTTATCTCAACGTTACATATGCTGTGATTAAATTCGTATTGCAAGTAATATTTTTAAACAAATTCCCAAGAATTTCGGTGATGCTTTGTTGCATGAAACACCAGTTTTCCCTCATTTTTTGAAACAGTTTCACCAATTATGTTTCTGTCTATTGTGCTCTGAGTATATATATATATATATATATATATATATATATATATATATATATATATATATATATATATTTCTTTAATCCACTTTCAATAACAAACGGTATTATTTTGGACATACGCCAAAATAATACAGTTTGTCATTATGTCCCATTGCATGAAACATTCAAAGACATTACCACGTTCATTAGCCTGTATGACGTGAAATAAATAATACGATTTGAAGATAAGTGTAGGTAGGTACTTAATCTTTCCGTCTCAATGGAAACCAGTGTTGCCAACATTACTAAGATTCTTCTGAATTCGAGACATGTTATAGAGTGAGGTTCCTACTTTTCGACAAGCCTGCTTACAGCAATGCCAATATGTGGAGAAAAAGCAGCTTCTCTACATAAAATTATTTTCCCCAAAAATATTTTTCTGCTTAAGTACTTCTGGAGCAAATTCTCTGACGGCTTGTCTTGCTTAGACCACATAAAACTTTGTGATTTTAGTAATCACGATCACTTTTTTCCTAACAGTTATTGGAAATATTCTTTACGTTTCAGTAGAAATGTTAAATTATTCGAAAAAGTCGGATACCTGGCACTTTAATAAAATCAAGGGCATATACTTATATTCACTTTAATATTAATTAACCTAGTTAAAATTTCTGCGTGCATAGATTACAGCTCGCATTACGTAAACTGATATTCTTGTTTTAATTATTGATGTATAGTAAAAGTATCTAATCTAAGGTAACTGCTAAAAACACATCAATCACACTACTAAATGTTTGTAGCAGATAAGATACACAACATACCTTGGTTAGTATCCACTTTTACATATGAAGAGATCAAATTATTTACAGGCACTCGATGCATTTAACACAAAAAACTAAACGCAGCGTTGTTCCAGGTAATATTTTGTTTGATTTCATTTAGTGTCTACACTTTAGTTTGTATAAAAATAATACTATTATAAGTGTATGTATTTCCATTATATGGCTTGCCACAAGTGTTTTATTTTGAGTGCTAGGCAACGGTGTTATGACATTATGCGTTCAAAAATTAAATATAGGTACCGAATTCATTAATTTCCGATTGCGAATGTAAATGTTTCTCATAATAACCAATAAATATAAATTTAAGAAGTTTCAGGATTAAATGTTTCAAATTTTAAACTTTTATCAAGGCGATTACACATAGATCAGATTTTCAGTATTCGTCGACGATATTACTAAGTACGCCAGTTCACGTTTGTATTTAAATCCAACCAGATATGAACAAGAATTTTTTTTTAGGGTGGTTACTCAGCTAACCATTTGACTCTTAGTTTGAAACGCGTTTCAGCGAGTTACGAGTAATCACATTTGGAAAGAAACATTTCAACGCGCATTAAGTTTGCACATCTACGAAAAAAAAACACATTTCAAACAATGTTTCTATCAGTTTAAAAATGAGGATCGCTTATTGGAAACATGATTTTCAAGACTCTCAAAATGGCCGAAGTGTTTTTATAAACTGCCGTAGCTAGGAAAATTCCAACCGGATTCGAAAAACACAATAATAGACATAAGCTCTGGAAATTGAACCATAATTATCACAAATAAAATAATATGATCACCGTTTGAAGTCCTACAAGAAAATGAGTAATAGTAAAACTCTGCACGCCAGTTGCAGGGTTTGCGTGTAGAGGTGATAATGCATTACATACGCCGAGCAACGTCAGTCTTAAGGCTTAGTCGGTTTTGTGCCTCACATACACCAACGAAGCCTACATAGATAAGAACCTTAACGTAAAATGCATGCGTGGCTCGATAAAGTATACTAATACTGTAATATATTTGTTAAATTATTATTTAGTAGTTGATGTGTTACTGCGTTTGCTACGTACATTCTAAATTATAATTTACAAACCAGCCGTTACCTATTTAGGAGGCAGGTCGTGTATCAATAGACTTGTTAACTAATTTCCCACGCAACCCGACTCATCGTACTATGGTGATGATTAATTAATAGTTTATTATTTAGTTTTTAGTTATTAACTTATGAATACGAAATAATCGAAAGCATTTCAATCGAATCATACTAGATAAACAATAAACTGTCTTTCGGAACTCGGTCTGAGTTATTTAAACGTACGCCAGTCCGTTGTGCTATGGAAGCAGAGTTGTCTGCGTCTTTTTGGATCGCAGTGTTAGTTCCCCGACCAACCCTCCTAGATAGCTTCATTAAGTTATTACATCACTTTACTGGGCGTGGAGACCACCACCTGACCCTAACCTTGAGTTCTAGTCTGATGTTGTGTCTAGCCCTGCTCCCATTCACTTCGGCTGAGTGGACGCGGCGCCATGTAGGAAACGCTCTGCACTGTTATATACAAGCAACTGTAACTTTAATAAATAACATTCCTAATATGGTTTCATTCCTGATTTATTTACTGTGGTTTTCACTTGATGCAAGGTATAACAGTAAAATTATTTACATCTGCAAATGTTTGAAAATAAACTGTTAGTGTACATTTAAATTTACGTTAATACCAAAAATATTGTTATATTTCTAACGAAATGTATATAACAGCGTTACAAGAACAGGCAGAAATATGAAAGGAATGACCTGTTGACGCTTATATAAACTTTTATGAAAATTTTGGAACTTAGATCTTACAACTGCCATTTGCAGTAACACATTAATCATTTTAATATAAGAAACTCAATTCAGTCTTCTTCGGCAATACAATCGATAAAACTTTTTTAATGTTAGTTTCTCATTTAAGAATTTCGCAAATATTAGAGTGACATGGAATATGTTGATACTTTAGGAATATATGATATCATAATATAACACTACATTTTTCAATGTAAAACTAAATCAATTTAAGAGCTCCATAATATTTCTGTACATTTACAAAACAGTTTTTTGATAACTTTGTCATCCCAAAACATGTTCAGTGACACAACAAGCAATTATTGTTGTACAGGTTACACAAAAAAGTGTCTTTGAAAAATTATTGTGAATAATTTTGTCAGATCTGTGACAGTGACGCAATAGTTTAGCGAAATTTCTTGCGCCACAATCCAGTGTACGAAATTACGGCGTCAGAGAATGTGCTCCAGAATTACTTTAACAGAGCAATATTTTTGGGGAAAATAATTTTGTGTAGAGAAGCTGTTTTTTTTCTTTCACATATTGGCTTTGACATCCCTGAAATTTTTAATTAATGCTTTTAACGTTGACTTACTTTGCCACCTACAGTTAATTAAGTTACTGACGAAATTTAAAACCAACGATTTTGTGATAAATGCAGATAGTGATTGACGTAACTTAAAAATAGCCACTTGTGATTAGTACTGATATTCATAATTTCCTTGCATAGAGTAGAAATATTAGGTACAAGAAATATTAATACATGGGATTATAAATTTAAAGGCATTCAAGCGTTATGTACATATTAGGTTACAAATGATTGTAATAATTTGTTTGTAAACAAATAAGTAAGTTTCATTTAACATTGAGTTTAGTAAGTCTTCCATACAAATTGCTCCTGGGCAATAACTTACAACAGTATACGTCCAAGCAATTACTTGTAAAATTTTAAATTATTACTTTTTTAGTTAGAATTTTTGTAAAATACAGATTATTTACAGTGCAGAGACATTGAAGTGGTGTTCTAGTATCCAGAGAAAACTTTCATTGACAGCAGTCATAATTATGTATCCGTAGCTAAAATAATAATTATTATACCATTTAAAACTTTTGAGGACCTAGAAGTTAATATTAACATGCATAGGATTTCAGATCCACTGAAACACGCTTCTCTCACTATCTCTTTATTTCTCTCTTTTTTAACATACATAAAGGCATGCCTTTTTGTCGATAAATAACACAATTTGTGTTTATTTATTACGATTTTGTATCATTCGCACAGTACAGTAACAAATACAAGAACAACATAATGAATGGATAGTTCCAAATACGATAAGTCACTAAATGAAAACGGAAAAGAACTACAGAGTAATATTTCGTGGCGTTATAAATGAATCGACACTGGAACGAAATGCGTTCCTTCCCTGCTTCTTCAACTTGTTATTATTTTATTATTTTTTATTGTTTTATTTTCTGTTGGTTGTGAACGGAGGTGAGACAAGACTGATATTGGCGGGTGATTTACGGACGCCGGGAGAGATAAGTGAGAAGGAGCGCAGGAGAGGAAGACGATAGTGATCGAGCCGAGGAGGAGACTAGGTAATTACGGAATTACAAGGGGGAATGTATCGCCATCCAAGTTGCGCCCTGGTGTTTAGGTCCCGGCCAGAAGCCGCGGCCGAGCATCAGTACCAGAGTGTGTTATGTCACCACTATCCCCTAGCTTGTGTGACGAATTAATCAACTTTTACCAGTGTTCCACGAGGAATACCTATATGTTAGTTAAGGATACCGCCTTCCAGGGCGTTAGAGGCTCAAAAATGACGGAGATGGGGCGACCTTAAGGTCGTGGTCTTTCATTTATTTCAATTGAAAATAACTTGAATAATTTTTAACCAAATGCTTTGAAATAAATTTAGGACTGTGTACAGTCATAGATACACAATTTTGCCATAGTGTTTTTTTTTAATAATGTACCGTTTGCTAGCAAAAAATTATTTTGCTTCATTTTGGCTTATTTTGACGACAAAATGTGTGCTACTTCAGGAGCAAAAATCTAAAAATCTTTTGGTGTATTGCAACAAAAATATTCAGATATAAACGATGATATACAAGAGTTAAAAATGCCAGAATGAATTTTTGAAATGTATATTAATTTGCGTTAAAAAAAATACTTTAGAAACAATTGCTAAACTAAGGACGAGAGGACGTGGTACATAATTCAACGCTAAAAGCGTTAGTCTATAACTGTAGGTTTCTTGAAGCCAATATGCGAAAATTAATCAATGGCAGCCCTAGACAATAGTTTTAGCCAACGATTTAAACAAAATTGTTTTCAGTGTTACGAACTTCTGAGGCACAATCTCTGACGCCGGAACCTCGTGCGCAAGAGATCACGAGTAACGAATTAGTAATTCTGGATAAATATTTACTCATATAGTTGGCAAATACCAATATCTAGGATTGTCGTTGAGTATTTTATCCATATTGGCTTCGAAAAAAGCGTAGAAATCAATTGATGTTTTTAGCGTTCATTTATCTACCACGCACTCTTAAGCGCTCTGCCTACCTCGGAGCCCTAGCGGAGAAAGAATAAGGTTTTGCATGTTAAATTATTTTCAATGACACTCAGTCACCTTTTGTGATATTGCTTCCGGACGAAAACCATTTTCTGCGCCGAGAAATGGAGAATATTGTTACGTAAACAAAATTGCAGAAAAGAAATTACGAATAGCCATTTTCGCATGTTTTTGTGTATAAAAATCCTTACTCGCCCTCAATTTTCAGAATATTGAGAAAAAAACTGCCTGCATGATCCACAGCAATGTACGCGGCACCGAGACAAACAAAAAAGTCAGTGATGGTATATGTGTAACTTCAGCCGTTACTGAGCCACGTGGAAAATCATTTAACTTGTAAACCGCTATGCTTTCGCCCGCAGTGGCTTCAAGGTAGGTAGTGCCCTCAAACGTGCGTCAAATGCCGCAGCGCCGTTTAAGGGGTATTGAACCCTACCACCTTGGATTTATCTGTTTATTCTCGATAACTTCTTTTCCAGTCGATGTATCAAAATTTTGGACACGACAAGGCATAAATACAAACTTAATCGATTTTCTGTAATTGCTGGAACCATAATATATTCATTGTTTTGCAACGGGAAACAGCTGAAAAGGAAAAATAGCTTTATTTACGAGAGCGACTACAGAGGTCGCAACATTAACAGAAACAATGCCATATGGATACCAAAAAGTGAATGAAACCATCAACTATGTCTTGTCAGCGTGAAAAAAGTAAAACAATGTGTCTATTCCCTGATTTATAAGAAGAACCGTAAAACCGATCTGACAGGGATCAATCCCATTTAAGTAGAGTCACACAATATTTAGGAATACAGAAATTAAAAAACCGATAGGAAGACAATCAAAATGGCTTCACTGGCTAGCAACATGGCGGGAAAAAACCTACCTCAAATCAGCGTAAGGTGCCCTGGTAGTCGGCAGCCAGGCCAATAGGAAACCTGCTGTAACATGCAGGAGCCAAACATACCCGGGGCTGGTATCAACAGCCTTGGGCAGCTAATAAGCGACGAAGTTAGCCCGTATCAAATAAGCTGCCACGTCGTTTCATGTCTGTAGTCTGTGGTAGCTTGTAAGATTCCCGCCGATCCTTTTTACTATGCGACTTTAAGCAGTCACCATATAATTATATTGGTAAAGAGTTTGTAGCAAAGTTCATTGCATTCTATTTCTGAGTTTCACATTCATTCGGTTAATACATTTTGAAGCACTGCCATAGCCGTCTTTTGTAGAAGGCCGCTGCCTTAGATCTGACAACACTGTCAGGAAGGGTCATTTTAACACTTCTTTTAGCTCTCCAAAGACAACGACTCTACCTGATTCGTAGGGCCACGATTTTGTCGCGAAAAGAATTTTGCCCCACTCTGTTTCAGTGACTCACGTGCACAACGGTAGCTTTGCGTCATGGTTATTTGCAGCGTGTCTTTGTTCAGACACGTTTCTCATTTGACTGTACCAATCAGAATAAGATTATTCTGACTCCTTACGTCTGTCATTTGCCAAGGCAAGTGAATGTAAAATCATCCAATCACAGACGATGTAGCAGAGCTGCAGGTACGCACATGACGCATCGAAACCAAATGTTGCAAAAATCTTTTCGCCATAAAATCGTGGCTCTACAGTGATTCGTTATTGTGCTATACATACCGGCGAATCAGGGGAAGCCATTGCCGTTAGCGAGAAAAAAGAAGTGTTAAAATGACCCTTCCTGACAGGGTTGCTAGATATAAGGCCGCGCCCTTCTACTTAAGACGGCTATGGCACTGTACGGCAGTCTGAAAAGTCCGTTTCAGCTATGTTGGACGACTTCGAAACAGTGTTTTAAGGAGCATTGTGTCTTACAATGACATTCCAACCTTGTCCGAAGTATGTTTTATTTACGTACGTTGCCACAATGGGCGCATTTGAAATGGTTTCATAAAATAGTATTTACCAACACATTGCAGCGCATTTGAAGCGAATGGTATGCGGTGCCCTTAAGAGGGCGTGGTACATAATTCAACGCTAAAAGCATTAATCTATCTATAACTGTGGGTTTCTTGAAGCAAATTTGCGACAGTTAAACAATAGCAATCCTAGACAATAGTTTTAGCCAACGTTTTAAACAAAATTGTTTCCAGTGTTACACATTTCTGAGGCACAATCTCTGACGCCGAAACCTCGTGCATTTAACTGCGGCGCAAGAAATCGCGCGTAACGAATTAGTAATTCTGGATAAATATTTACTCACAAAGTTCACAAGTACCATTATCTAGGATTGTCATTGAGTATTTATTCCATATTGGCTTCGAAAAAAGCGTAGAAATCAATTGATGTTTTCAGCGTTTATTATTTACCACATGCACTCTTAAGAGGCCTCCCTACCTCAGCTGTCAAGTGCGTTGCAGCGAGTTACGAATATTCTGTATTTGACGAAACTGTTTAACGCACATTATATTTATATATCTACTAAAAGAACACACACTTCAAACTATGTCGCTTTAGTTTTAAATTTTAGGCACTATATTAGAAACATAATTTTCGGACCCCTCAAAATTGCCAAAATTGGATTTTCCAGACTACCGTATCTGGACAAATAACAACCGGATTCGAAAAGGAAAACCATAGAAACAAGCGTTAGACTTTGAACTATTCTCCCCACAAATAAAATAATGTGGTCACTAATTAAAGTGCCGTAGGAAAAAGGATATTACTACAGCACTACATGCCAGCTGAGTGGCTTGCGCGGAGAGGTGAAAATACGTTACATATGCCGGTCAACGCTCCTTGACTCACACACAAAAATTTAGGGTGGAGGTGGTCTTTCATTTATTTCAAACAATTGCAAATAACAGAAATATTTTGTAACGAAATTCTTTGAAAATTTTGAGACTGTTTAGAGTCATACGATACACAATTTTGCCAGAGGGTTTTTTGAAAATAATATACCGTTTGCTAGTAAAAATTATTTTGCTTTATATTGGTTTATTTTGACCACAAAATATATGTTATTTCATGGGCAAAAATCTATAAATCTGTTTGGTATATTGCAACAGAAATATTCAGATAGAAAAAAATTGATACATAAACTTAAAACTGAAGAATGAATGTTTTTAATATGTAAAAATTTGCGTTCAAAAATATATTCTAAACTTCTGCAAAGCTAAAGAGCTAGGCCTTAAGGGTGTTTTGGAGATTCTTTATTAGGCGTAATAAGTTTGGTTCAAAGTATTAATATACATATGTGTGTGTGTGTGTACCTACAACGAACTTTATCTCGAATATTTCGTCATAAAATGACACTCAGTGCTTTTACAGTGAAATTACGGACTGGATTGAACTTGGAGTGGATTCTACATGAAGCGAATCTAAAGAGAAAGTGGACGGAAATGCGTTTATAGTAAACTTTTCGATCCAGTTTGACACGTAAACATGAACTGAATCTGTGTCTAAAGACATCTCTATGCGAAACAGTGTACTACGGAACAAATGACTGCTAAAAATCAAAAAGTAGATATTTGTTAGATATTTTATTTTTATTTATTCGTCAGAATATTAATTTTGATTTATTGGCCACTTCCCATAGTTTTTATAACATTGAGTATTAGACTCCAGGACAATTATAACCTCTTACATATCCAAAGAAACAATTCGACATGGCGACCGCTTCATCTTCGTTCACTTCAACCCGACGGGTGTTTAAATCATATTTTTTTTTAAATCCAGATTCTACACTCCGTTCCACCTCGCCGACTGAACTGGATTACTCACTCCACTCCTAATTCAGTCCAGTAGGAACGTGTTTAAAGTAAAATTTAAATCAAGACTATTCAGTTCACTCCTAGTTAAATCCGAACTGAGCTGTTGCTGTGAACGTAGTTAATGTCATCACTGAATGTCTCATACAAGCAAATAACCGGTGAGAAGACTTGCGCCTAGCGGCAATGGTGATGCGTTGTGCGCGTTCCGTGTCGCCCTTAAGGCGGCCGCCTACCTCACGCTTCAAATGAGTTGCAGTGTGTTCGTAAACAGGTTATTTCTACGAAAATATTCCATGCGTGCCCATTGTGCCAACGTTCGAAAAGAAAGCAAACTTCAGACAAGGTCGGAACCTCATTGTTAAGACGCCACGTTCATTACAAACACAGTTTCTAAGCCCTCCAACATGGCTAAAAACGGCCTTTCCATACTTCCGTACTTCCAAATGTACTAACAGAATGTATGTGAAACTCAGATTGCGGCCTGCACTGAACTTAGTTGCAAACTTTCCACCAATAAAATTACATGGTAACCGCTTAATGTCCCATACCAAAAACCGTTCGGCGGGAACCTTGCACGCTAGTTCAGCGCTTGGCTCGTTGAGGCGACGCGACATTTAATGCGCGCTTCAAGGTCGACCTTACTGCTCCGTCGCTTTTGAGCCTCTCACGCGGGTAGGCGGCGCCCCTAATTCTCCGCACTTAAAGGGGCCGTTTACCATGCGCTTAAAATACATTGAAGAGTGTTCGTAAACTGATTTTTTTACGTAACTACTCCACATACGCCCATAGTGCCAGCGTACAAAAAGAAAACACACTTCGGACAAGGTCGGAAGGTCATTGTTAAAACACCATGCTCGTTACAAACACGGTTCTAAGCTCTCCAAAATAGAAAAAAAAAACGGCCTTTCCAGACTGCTGTTATTCAAAATGTACTAACCGGACGTATAAGAAACTCAGATTGAGATGTGCGCTGAACTATACTACAGACCATTAAAATTGTATGGTCTCCGCTTAGTGTCCCGTAGTAAAAAAACAGTTCGGCGGGAGCCTTTCATGCTAGTTCAGCTCTTGGCTCGTTGTGGCGATACGGCATTTGATGCGCCCTGCAAGGTCGACCTTACTGCTCCGTCGCTTTATAGCCTCACACGCGCGGGTAAACGGCGCCCTGCCTTGCCTCGAGTGTGTAGGTCCAGTGCATTGACTCTAGTACGACTGCAGGCATTCCTCTCGTCCCGGCCCTTATTAGAGCGACGTTCAGTCACAGACTAAATATTAATACAGACGTGTGATGAGGTGGCGGTTCTTTTGATACGGGCGAACTTCACAGCTTATTGGCGGCCCGAGATTGTTGATATCAGTCCCGTGTGTGTTTGGCTCGTGCACGTTACTACAGGTTTCCTATTGGCCCGGCTACCGGCTAGCAGGGCAGCAGCCTTACGCTGATTGGCCTTAGGCGCTGGACAGCAAAGCCATTGTGTTGGCGTGTGTGACTGGGTTCGCGTCCTACCCGCTATTTCACTTCTGTACTCGTCCTCACAACAACCCTCCAAAGTTTCATCAGAGGGATGAATGGTGTAGGACCACAAAGCATATATTTAATAATTTAAATAAATTATGTATTACGGTCTATTTTCAGGGCAGCACTTCTTCAACTATAAATCACTTTATGGAAAAATTTAAAACATATTTTCGACTTAATTTTGTATGGCCTTTTACCATGCAATTCTAACCTACTCAGTCCTGAATCATCCAGTATATACTATGGGGAAGTATGTCACGAGGCAGTCTTGAAAACCGTCAGAAATCAAACTCTTACGTGAGACACACTATAGGTGTGCGGGGCCAACCTACTCGAGGAGTTACCGGAAGGACTGAGCGGTAAATCACGACTTCCCTGCCGCACACGAAACAAGTACCTACGAACACCTGTACCGCATTAACTTTCTTGCTCCTCGGAAATGCTCGGGAGCATTCGTTCATCCTCGGCAATTAAGCCAGACATCTACCCTTCTATCCCCGTCCCCTTTGACAGTTTATATTAGTTTAGGTTAGTTTTGTTTAGCCTAGTTTAAAATGTCAAAAAATACTGTGCGTGGAACCGAAGGACGGTTTTTTTAGGTTAGGAACCTACAATTAAAATGAACATATGTGGCGCGGTCTTTACGCTCTATAGCCGAGGATAAACGAATGCTCCCGAGATTCGCCGAGGAGCGAGAAAGTTAACGCGACCCAGACGAACGTCTCCACTACTCAGTTACCTATGCCTTCGAGCTTTTACCTCGCTTTCCAGCAGCCACTCCATTACCTCGCCTCTCTCACGCCGCAGTCATCCCAGTAATACGACACCATGATTACTGACATTGGCGACACCTGTGCTACTACTCTCGTCTCGACTCGAACACGATTGCTGCTCTCTCCTCCGTAGTCTGTTCCTGTTCCAATCTGCATTTTGACGAACATATTGACTGGATTTATTTGCTTGGACATACTCCATTGCGAAATAAATGACTATCAAAAGAACTCTAAAAAATAAGACAAGAAAACATAAAATAAGCAGAGTATGCTTTAGTCGTAAGAATACATACACAACATGAAAATCCAAAACTGGAATCGGGTCAGATTAAACAAGGCACAAACAGAAAATAAAATAAATAACAAACATATAAAAAAATAAACCTAAGTTGACATGCGACACAACGATGAGACGAAACAAAACACAGTAGTTTTATAACAAACAGTCAGTATTAACGACGTTTCGGGAACAGATTCCAGTTCTCGAAACGTCGTTAATGCCGACTGTTTGGAAAACTACTGTTTTTTGTTCTGTTTTATGTGAAATGTATTATTAAATGTACCAAGTTTGTTTTTGTAACTTTAAGTAATTACCATCATTATTGTATTTAATCGCTATATTTACTATAAATTAAGTTTTAAGTTTTCCTCAACATTATTGTATATAACATTTCAAGTTGTAAACCGGCCAAGTGCTGAACCTTGCTGTGTATAAACTTAGTAAAATTAAAATAATAAATAAATATAAATAATGAGAAAAAGGTTAACTGCGACATACGTCAGTGATTTGCTGATATAATCCCAAGACGCTGCGAGTTAAAAACAGCCAATCACTGACCACAGAAGCAGAGCTGCAGGCGTGCACATAAGGCGTTGAAACAAAGTGGCGCAAAAATATTTTCTAAACCACATCCTGCCCCTACCGTTTACGAACTGCATTGAACAAGTCATGTATTTTAGCGCAAAATTGTCCAAGTACATACATATTACATTGGTTGTACACTGCTAAAATTCTTTATTTATACTGTGAAACAAATATTACGACTCGAAACAAAGAATGTTTATATCAAGATATAGTGAAATCTTTACTGAAGCGAATATGTCGGAGTGCAGAAGCCGGTCTGGTGCTGAAAGCCGGTGGCGAATGACTCGGGTCATATAAGCGACCCGTGGGAAAATGGGTTCGATGGGGAGAGGGGAAGATAACTTTAAGATTCCTGGAAAAGCTTGGAAATATATTTCCGAGCAGAACTCACTTAGTGACGGGTAATTATTACCTCTCTACGTATGGTCGACTGCCTCGTTTTTTCCAGTACTGCCGGGTTCATTGCCGTCCTCTGTATCGCCCCTCGCCATATCACCAGCCGGGCTTGTTTTTAAATTCCAACTTGTAATGTACCCCTCGCGTTTTGTTGATAGACATGCGATCACCATCCCTCCGCGCTTATTGGAGAAAACATTACACTGTGAATCCGAATAAAGTACTGTTACAATAAAATCTTTGGAAACCAGTTTCCAACATATTTTTTTATAATTTTACAAAATAATTTTAAACAATGCAGGAAACGCTTGAACACATACACATTTAAATATTTACAAACATTTTTATGTGTTTACAAATTGGAGATGTCACGAAGACTGTGCGACAATGTTAAGGCGGCTGCCTATCTCTCGCTTCAAATACGCTGCAGTGTGTACGTAAACAGGTTTTTTTTTACAAAACTGTTCTAGGTGTGTCCATTGTGCAAACGTATGTAAAGAAAACAAACTTCTGACAAGGACGGAACCTCATTGTTAAGACACCATGCTAATTAAATACACTCGTTTACATTTTGAAACAGTTGTTTGAAGTGATACAGGAATTTTTGGCAACCCGTTTCTAAGAAAATGTTTAGAAAAGGCAAAATATTTTGTAAAATGTGACAGGCCGTCGAAGATGCTGCTTATAAAATATATCCCACTAGTCTCATAGGTATTTGTAAAGTTTATACCACCTTATTTACACACGACAGACATGTTGTAGTGCCTAGAATGATAATGTTTTAACATTAGTTAACACACAAGCTTTTACTGGTAAAGATAAGATTTCTCTTACTGTGAAGGTATACTCGCGCTGTTGTGCAATAATTAATTGTGAATAAGATCAGTTTATATTACAGCTCAACAAGCAGACAAACCAAAATAAATGAATACTCAGGAGACTGCCTAAGGTCCGGTAACATAGAGAATGTTTGTGTTAGCAGCAGATGTAACATGTGCGCGCACGAAGGGTAAAAGCGCAGTGTAGACTCATCATTGCAGGGTAAGACGTCGGACACTTGTCAGAAGGCTATCGTAACCTACCCAGAAGACAACAAATAAACCACTTTAATCGAGATCGAGCCATTCTGAAGTTAGAAGCAGCTCCGCGTGTGGCTTCTGGTCGAGAGGAGTTTGCACAATTTATTACGTTAGCATTTTGTCTTTACGTTCCCGTAAGTAGTTCTTCAAAACACGCACACAAACGTGTAGTTAAACCAGCGACAGCTGAAAAACAATTGAGAACACATTTTTTTTTTCAATTCGGAGATATTGTGCTTCGACGTCTACTGTGTTTTTTAATGGTTGGGATAAAACATCAACGCCATCTATTGACGAAACATACAGTTCATTTACAAATATTTCGCCAACTCTAATGGCAAGATTTTCCGAGTATATGTATAGGCCTACACGATCTGTTTCATTTTTCACGAACTCTCAGTATTACAAAGTAAAGCGATACTCAGAAATTGACAGCTTTTTGTATATAACTAACATATAAAGGGCTTCTCTCCAAAAGGCCATCTTGACTCCTACTTTAGGTTTTCTATTTTCCGAAAACTTTTAGTCAATACTGTTTGACTTTAGCTTTTTTGCGACCCCATCAGAAGACATGTAGGAATGAAAGATATCGTAAAGTTGAAATGTAAAAGTCAAATGCTAAAGTTTTGAGTTGTGTGACCGCCTTTAGAAGCGCACGCAGCTACTTGTCGAGAGCTCGGACATCGTTTCTAACGACAGAAGCAGCTGTATGAAGGTTTAGTGGTCATCAACGGGTAATTACGACGACACGGATGACCGGTACAGTGTCCCAGAGGCAAGGAGAGATCGACAACAGACAGCGAGTGAAATCGCAGCACACGGGACTGCGTACAGGAAGTTATTTTAAACGATTCTTGCAGTGGTGGCAAATTACAAATCAAGGAATTTAAATTATCGCCTACTTTCTTTTATTTTTTGTTTTGAATTCAACCAATATAACAAGATTATCCACACTATGCAATTTACTAACATTATTTCTTCAATTATTTATTTTATAGAAACATTTTTCATCATTTTTGTAGGAAATGTTACACTCTTTAATTTTTTAGATGAAATGTTTTTGCTACTTCCCATAGTTTAAGTGCTACTTAAGGAAAACCTATGAAGTGTACATTTAAAAGGCCCCACAACTCCCGCTCACCCTCTTCCAATGGGGAATTTTAGTATGTCGTTCAGTATACTTCCCCCTACACGTCTGCAAATTTTCAAAACTACACGGGTTTTTTAATTTTTTTTTATTTGTTGATTGGGCTAATACGCCATTGCAGAAAATGGTGTCTCACAGGAAACCTGAGGATACATAAGCAAACACATGCAATTCCACAAGGAATTCAGTCAGTGAGTACCAATCAATTAAACAAAAAAAAATTACCCAGATGAACACCCAGGCACCAGAAAGCAACAAATAATAATAATAACAGAACAAAAACAAAACAAACGACAAAATAGCTGGCTGTAGACAACACAGCAGAAACACAGCAGAATGCAAATAACACAGTAAATGTGGACAGTAAAACAATTAAAACACAGACGAAACGCAGCGGTCCCCTTGCGACAGGCAGTTTGCTCGTACGATGACCAGCCTGGCATGTGCCGTTGACGTCTACCATAAGGCGGTTATATATCACGAGTTGGAGTAAATTAGGTCGACTTGGTCACACGACCGGGTTTTGTCCACCACTACATTACTGTAAGTCAAAACGCCTGCAAAATGATTCGATATTTTAAACAGGGCGGAATAAAAAAAACTACACATTTTATAAATGTGTTGAATATTTTACTAAGTACGAAGTCCGCAGCATATTTTACTCGTTATTTTTATTTTGCTCCTTGTTCGTTTCTTCCAAGTTTGGAACACCGTGCATTTAGTTTCAGTTCATTTTGGTCAGTTGTGTACGTTTTTTCCCGCGACAATCAGCCAGTTTCATCTGCTACAGCAACATACTACGCTCTCGAGCAGGACACCCAGGAATAGGTCGCGAAGCAGATCTACTGACTTCTTTGCTGTGTTTTAATTCGGGTTATAGTTTGCTTCACGCTGGAATCACAATAGCGTGACAGACGTGACGCGAAGGATGCGATGCGACACTGGAAATTCTCGTTGTGGCGAACATTAGTTCGTCTGCCGCATGACAAATACTGAACAATATTAAATGAAACGAGTTCCTTGCCGCTACACACTAACCTTTTGTACGACGTTCATACATTTTTACAGTATTTCAATTTTTTTTCGTTTATTTGTAATATATATTTTAAATACCCACAGGCATCCCCAAAAAATAAGGTCACAATTACACCTTTGTTAAAAAGTGTTATAATAAAAATTAACGAAAATCTCTCGTAAATTAATAATTGCAATTTACCACCAAGTCATCAGTTTCACTAACATTCAAGCACAAAATTAAATATCATTTTTCAGCTTTGTCGCGTCCGCTTCGCGAATAAAATAGAAACACTTTATATTCGGAATTGGCGTCGCATCCGCAATTTTTTTTTCGCGGTGACGTCACAGACGTCTCGATGCTGATTAGCTGACCAGTTATTTTATTCGCGTCACGCACTTCGCGTTGCGTCTGTCGCGCTTTTGTGATTCCAGTATCAAGCTGAAATTTTGTTCTACCCACACCAAGCTCGTGTTTTTTTTTTGTATAACCGCCTATAGCTGTCTCTTTCAGATTGCCGCGACCTCACGAAAGTGGCATCCTTGTAGACCAGGGTAACATTACCGAAGCTCCGCGCTGCATCATAATAAGGTTATTTCTTCTGTAGGTTAGGAATCTCAGTGTTAATAGTTTGGCAAGGGACATTTTTCGTCGCCTGTTTCGCTGGCGTCGGTAAGAGGTCGTAAACAGCTGACTTCATTTCCGGTTCAAAAATAATCGACCAGTGTCAGAAAGTCCATTATAATTGAAGTGATTATATTAATTTTTTTGGGAATATAACTGATAACCTGAAATTACTAAGTTTTCTAGTAAGAAAATTAAGTCAGGGGATTTTTCACTTCACTATAATTACTTTAAATTCTGGCACTCATTTAATTAGACCTCGTGCCTTCCCCAGCGAAAATAGTGGCAATATTTTTCGCTTGCCAAACTAATTAAAACCTTCCTAACCAGTAATAGAATAAACATCAGCGACGGCTAACACTTTTCCTTATTTGACTGTATCTAGGATAAACAGGCCTATAAGTAGGGATCCCAATTTTTGTTGAAAATATTTCAACACCAGCTTGCTTCAGTGTCTCGTGTGCGCGTCTGCGGCTCTGCTTCGTTGTCAGTGATTGGCTGAATTTTACTCTCACGTGTCTTAAGGGCTTGGGCCCGAGTTTCTCGGCTTACAAGAGAATTATTTTTTAAAATACATACGAGAGTCAATATCGTAAAATTGCTTCGCAACTTTGTCGCGAATTGGTTCTACAATGCAACGTAATTTTTCTAGACAAACTGTTTGATGAATATAGCTAATTTATCAATTAAAAGGAAATTTCGTTCATTAACTAATTAGCAACTATTTTGCAGTCTCCTGACTCGACAAAATTAGAGTATGCAGTTTAAATCAGTCATAACAAAGTTACGAAGCGATTTTAAGATATCGGCTCTCATTTGAGTTTTAAAAAATAATTGACATTAAATGCGAAGAAACTCGGGTCCGTGCCCTTAAAGTTTTACTGCAAATCACGGATGTGTGTTGTTCGCAGTAACATTATTCTGATTGACAGGGTCAAAGGAACACGTCTTTACACAAACACACTCTGAAAGTAATAAACAGACAGAAGTGCAGAGGTGGAACTAAAGGCACTGAAGCAAGTTCGTGCATAAATATTTTCGCGAAAATCAGTGGTCCCTAGGTATAAGGAAAAGTCACTGCAGTGCGAAAACGCAAACTTCTGGTAATGTAACCCTCGTCTACAGAGTTGCCACATTTAAGGTCGCGGTTTTCTTCTTGAGGTGGCTATGCGCCCAATCACCGGTAACAGCGTCTACTGTGCCGCCGAGAAAAAATATAAATTTCGTCGAAAGTCCCACATTTGCTGTCCGAAATTGTATGGTTTAAGAGGGCGTGGTACATAATTCAACGCTAAAAGCGTTATCTATAACTGTAGGTTTGTTGAAGCTAATTTGCGAAAATTAAACAATAGCAATCCTAGGCAATAGTTTTAGCCAACGTTTTAAACAAAATTGTTTCCAGTGTTACGAACTTCTGAGGCACAATCTCTGACGCCGGAACCTCGTGCATTTAACTGCGGCGCAAGAGATCACGTGTAACGTATGAGTAATTCTGGATAAATATCTACTCCTAAAGTTGGCAAATACAATTATCTAGGATGGTCATTGAGTATTTTATCCATATTGGTTTCGAAAAAAGCGTAGAAATCAATATATGTTTTCAGCGTTTATTTATCTACCACGCACTCTTAAAAGTCGATTGATTGCCAGCCTTGATTGAGTACGTCGTTGATGTCGAGAAAAAAGAAATTCTGTTCTTCATTAAAAGTATTTCTGATTTAGGATTGGAGGTTTACACAGACATATTTTTTGAAAGTACTTTCTGAAATAAACAACCGGTGACCATAATAGCATATCTTTACTTCCGACGTACTATTTATTGAGTTGAAATGAATGTAATAGTGCAACTGTTCTCAACAAAATTAATATAATAATAATTGTTAACAGAAAAACACGGGAGACTTGTGATAAATACTAACTTGGTATTGGGTTCATTTTCTCTTTCTGAATCGTAGAAGTACATTTTCAATTTGTACGTATGAATCCTGGTTGTTGCATGTATTTTAACTAGTACTCGAATGATGGTGGATGTGTAGAACGCCACTTCTGGAGTTTTCAATAAACAACTCTAATTAGATTTTCTTCAACTAGTCTTGAGCCACAACGCTTCAGGCCTAGTCGTATTGAAGTCAACGTGAAGCTGTTGAAGTTAACTTACCTTTGTAATGCTCAGTTCCATACATCGCATTAATATTTTCACTTTAAAATAATGTGGTATTGTTCGTAAATAGACCACTATGTCTTTATTAGGAAGTATTTTTTTTAGTTAATACAAGAAATCTGAAGAAGGCATTTTTTTTGTTGTACAACTTATTTTCCGTCTATACTTTTAGTCAATATTTTGCCAAGGAGACACTTCCCTTTGGCGAACTTACGCCGTAATTAAATTAGCTATACGAAACATTTGTGTTTCAAGCCGTTCATCAGAGTATCGTCACTTCGGCAAAATTCATGCTCGGTAGTTGGTAAAATCTGTTTTACAGCAGTGTTCCCTTCGATTAATTTATTCAGATTTAACTGACTACGCGCTCTAAATAATAAGACTTAGAAAATACAGCTGCGTGAATTGTATCTGAACATAACAATCACGAAGACTGTTACAAGCCCTTTACATGCACCTTGTCTATCATGTTGGCAATCACGGTGTTTGAATGGAGGAAGAAATTTCATAGAAATTACTTCTAAATGATTTGATTTTAAATGTAACCCTTTCAAACAAAAAGGTTTCCCGTTTGTGTAAAATGATACTTGATATCTAAAGTGTACTTTTTTAAATTTTAATTTCTTAAAAAATAATAAGAGCGCATGAGTGTATTTAGTATTTTGGACATAGTCCATTGCGATGAAAGAAGGGAACAGATTCCAGCTACCGAGCGAGGTGGCGCAGTCGTACCACGTTGGACCCTCGTTCGGGAGGACCCGCGGTTGATACACGGCTCCGGCCATCCTAATTTCGGTTTTCCGTCGTTTCCCGAAATCAGCCCAGGTGAATGCTGGGGTTTTTCCTTAACAAATGCCATGACCGACTCCCCTCCCAACTCCTGTCCTTGTACCAAGTTGTGTCACGGTCTCCAATGACCTCGCTGTCCACGAGACGTACAGCCGACTTAACCTTATAGAGTCCAGTTCTTGAAACGTCGTTTTTCTGTTCGTGTCTAGAAAACTACTGTGTTTTTTTTTCATGCACCGCATGGTGTACGTCCAGAAGAACGACATCCAGTAACGAAAAACCTGCAAAGTTTGACTTTGAAATGACATTATATGAAAATTGGACACGTATAAAAACATTGCATTGAAATTTTTTGTAAATACACAAATCTGGCATTTTTTTAATATTTTAAATTCAACAATTTTTCAAAAATGCAGAAAATATTCAATCCCGTTTTTTATTTATGTCTAGACGTAGCCCGCGACCCTGTTCTTCAGTGTGAAATATTTCATTTCTATGTGCCAGTTGGTTTTCGTTTCTTGTATAAAACCGTTTTATGCAAATTTTGGCTATGACCTGCCACTATACAAAAGCTATGAAGCTAGAAAGTTTTCAGTATCGCAAAAAACAGTCACAATGTATGCCTATAAAACAGAGTCTCGTACAAATATAAAAAGTATTAATACAATTGAAATTTTGCAGGGAGCCCCCCAACCCCCATCTTAACAGCGGGTTCCCAGCGCGTCGACTCCACGATAAGGGTGGGGGAGGGGGAGGGACTCTTCGCGGTCACAAGTTTTCTTCTTCCACTCGGTGGACCAATAGCCCGCGGCGTACGAGCGGTCGTGCTCGTGCTGTTTGCCCAGCCGGACGTCGGTCAGGTAATCAGTACGGCACACTCTAGTCCCCTCTCCAACACCAACCTAGCAGTGAGTATGCGGATTCTACCCCCCCCCCCTCCCAAAGCCATCTCTGTCCCCTGGCTGCAGGTTCAACGCACGCGCCGCCGCGCATTTTCACACCAGGGCGAACACGTCTGACCATCTCCCAAGAGTCGGCACTAGTCGCTGTCGAGACAATCGAATTCACAGGACCAAGGACGACGTGCGATACCCTCGCTTGCTCTGATCGTTCGACTCTCTCCTCTACGCTTAAGAGGGAATGTTTGACAATTTTATTGTACTTTCAGTTTTAGAGTCATAACATTTATTCAAATTATACTATCCAAATTTTCTCTTCGACAAAGCATACGACATATTCTTGGTTAACTACTTGACGTAAATAATAGTGGAATGTTTCATTAATTTGTCATGCAGAATAATTGCAAGAGAATTATTGAAAGTTAACCTATAATTCTCTTGCGATGATTCTGCATGACTAATTGAATCAGGAATTTGCAAAAGGGACCAAGTCCAAATGAGTAGATTGCTGGGAAACAACAAAAACTTACTATAGTGGATCTGGGAGTGAAACAGGTAATCGATAATGGATAACTTGAAAGTATAGTGTGTGTGGAATAATATGAAACATAACTGACATAGATACGCATTTATATTTTATTTTTTATTTTTTGAAATTAATAACGTTATTGGAATTGATGCCTTTTTAAAAGTAAGTAGCGTTTTTTTCTTCATGGCACATAAAATATAATGCCTTGATTGTATATTAGTGCAATGTCGGTATATTCTAGTGAAAAACTAATAATATGGTACATAGAAACATATTTTGCAAACACATCATCACCCAGTACCTTTCACCCATAAAGTAGTGTTAAATATTACACTATCAGAGAAAGCATAATGTCTTTGGTGTAGATTATTGGAACCTTAGTATATGCTGGTGAAAAAACTAGCCTACTAATCTACATTGAAAATTATTATTCCACTACAATCATGTAAGTCATAAACAAAATACTGCGCTATTGGCACATTCATGGATTAGTCCGTTTAACGTATTTCTTGTACAAGACTGGGTTTCTTTTTCTCAAAAACTGGACTGGTCCCTTTTGCAAATTCCCGATTTAATTAATGAAAGATTCCGTTATTATTAATGTCAAGCAGTTTATTAAGAATATGTCCTATGCTTTGACGAAGACAAAATTTTTGATAATACCATATGAATAAATGTTATGGCTCAAAAACTGAAAATGCAATAAAATTGTCTAACTCTCTCCCTTAAGGTGGCCGCCTGGTGAAGTGTTTGTTAGTATGTGTGAGGCGAAAATCGATGGGGCGCTACAAGTGACGCCGGCCGGCACATGTATTGTGACATCACTTCAACGCCCGAAGACGTAAATGCACGGCACGCAGTGTTCTTGCCGTTACGTTTTTATTGTAGGATTTTAAGCGGCGGCCATATAATTATATTTAAACTGTCACTCTAGCAAAGTTCAGTGTGACAGTAGCCGGTACATTTATCTTGAGAAAAGGCCGTCTGAATAAGCTGACTTTAAAATAATGCTTCCAATGGTTGTAGCGTCTTAAAAGTCATTTTCACAATTAGTCTGAAGTGGGTTTTCTTTTCGTAGATAAACCTTGTGGACGCACGTTTACTGGTCTCTGAAGGCAAAAGCCCAAATTCGGCGTTTTTTTTTTTTTTACTGAATTCGTTCTCATTGGCTTGCCGAACATCTAATGGCAGGCGGCCTAAACCTCATTTCTTCCTGTGAGATCTCCAGACATCTTTACATAAATAGTAAGGTCAGAAATGTTTCATACTTAGGGGGATAGTAATTTTTTAGGGGTACCTAGCCTTATTTAGCTCCCCCTAGCTATCCCAGTGGTCGTTATATTTTTATTATTAATTGGCACATAATTAACATTTCTGATACATATAAATATGAGCATGTACATTCCCAATAAATATTATGTGTAGAGATGATGGTTTATCGCGGGAAAAGTTGACTGTTTGATGGATTTCAACACACGTCCAGCTTAACAGAATATTACTGGCTTTAGCTTGTACGTGGAGCTGTTGTCCTATTTGACTGAGCCAATAAGAATCCCGCTATTGTAATATTGGATGCCTGGTATTGGTCTGCAGGCAGCTACGTTGTGCCAGTGTTTTCAAGGCTATCTTGGCACAAAACATTTTCGCGACATACCATCATCTCTAATTATGTGTAATACATGCTACGTTTTCAAGTAACTAGGAAATACACGAACGCGTATTTAAGAGTATCCTCTGAGCTAAAGGGCCATCTTTCTTGCTTAATGTACCGTACCTGTGGGTACTAAAGTAGTTTACATGTTCGACAGAAAACGTACACATGTTCGGCAGAATTCGAAGCGAGGCTCAGGGTCCTGTGCCGTTTAGTACCTACTGTGTAAATTTCACTCCGTCAGCGGTAAAAGCTCTTTGGTTAGCATAAGTACAGAAATGATTAAGCTATTTCCCATTCAACACAGGGAGAAATTAAATATTGCGATACAGAGGAAGCTAAAATAACCTTTCCAGTGCGCGTTTTCGCAGTTCTGCATTAATGACTTACATGTGTCAATGAAATACTCAGAACTAAGGAACGAAGCCAGTTTTGTTTTAACCTTGCAGTGCTGACCAGCAAAATCTCTCAGCCTCCACCAAACTACAAGCGTGACTTATCACTATTCGGCGGCCCAATGGCTGTTTTCGATTAAGACATTCCTTTTTTGTTATCGAAGTTCTGGTTTCAACGTTTGCTGAATTCCAAAAGAGAATCAATTCTCATTGAGAGGGCACCGGCCCCGTGTGTTTTCTATTTTGTGCTGTTGTGTGTCTGGGGGGGGGGAGGGTACGAGGTGTTGCTGAAGACGCAAGGAATGGGAGCACTATGGAAGGAGGGCAGCCCGCCCTGATCCTTGTGTGTCGTCGCAGCGGGAAGTTCTTTATTCCCACCGGCGCGGTCCAGGACTGTTTCTCCCACTGCCGACAAAAGACGAGCCAGCTGGAGACGGCAGCGGCGGGGGTAGTAAATTGAATCTCGGCCGTTGAACAAAGGCGACCGATTGATTGGAAGCAGCGCCCCACGTTTCTTTGACGTCTTCTTTCGGAAGCTATCTCGCGGCGCGCCAGTACCTGCCGCCAGCAGGCCCTGCAATCTAGGGCGAACAGTCCCTGGCGTCTTGAGTCTTCATGTTTTCCGGCGTGAGTTTCATTGCCAACTGTACAAGATGTTCAGAAAAGGCCGTGAATCACCGCGCGAATAATGATCTAAATTGGAGACGAAAACGTTAGCGTCAAAATGCTGTACGTTGGCGTTTTACGTGCACGGAGTATGTGCCTTCTTGCGCTATACCCGCCGTACGGTAACTTGATACTTTCTAGATGCCCTGCTTCTAACTTGGATCTGTTTTCACACCAACTATGTATCCTTGTGCCAAACGTCAACAATAACATTGCCAGGATGACGGCTTCACTACAAGCCGACGTACATTGTTCATCCACCGTCACTACGTCACCTCTGAAATATTGTAATATATGCTAAATGTAAATATACGTTTTAATTCATTCTCTGAAAATGAACTCATCTTGTACATATTCCATTAAACGATTTTCAATATTTTAGCCGCTGTTCGTAATATACAGAAAAACTATTTCTACATCAATGCCAACCCAATCACCCTCCAATTATCGTATAACAGACGTGTTTAACTCACTTTTAAAATAATTATTACGAACAATTTTCATACTACCAGACGTGTAACAATAAAAAAATATTTATTTATCTCACCGTATTGCTTTTTCATTTGTTTACATAGTTGTATAGCAATAACGGAAGTATTTCTAGTAATTTTTTTCAAACGCTGATTTCTAAAAGTATCAAATTACCATACGGCGGGTATACGCTGATATGTTACTATATATCATCGTCCTGACCATCATATCACGGTTGCAGGCTCAAATCCCGTACAGTCTAAACACGATGTAACGTTTACTCAGCGTAACATACGTAACATAATCAAAGAACGCGGAGCGCAAGAGAGGCATTTTTCCGTGCTGCGTTGCCACATTGCACGTATAAAGTATCATAGTACAAACGTTTTCCACTAATATTTTCGTTGCCATTTTTGTCTAGGATTCACGTGGTGTCCTTATTTTGCGGAAGTTTCAGGGCATCCTTAAGTCGCTGTGGGTAGGGCAAAATTTCAGCTTTAGGCGTTCACGTAGTAACCTCAGTAAACTTCTCTTATGCATGTGAATATGCAAAAAAAAAAATCGTACGTAACATTTAGTAACATTGTTTTGAAATATTTAATAATCTCTTTCGCGTTATTCAGAGATACAAAATTGAGGCATCATGCTGGCAAATCATTCGCACCCGAATCTAACAATACAATATGCTAAGATTGTAGTTATTTCAGGCGTGGAGAAGGAACTCCACAAAATTCCAAAAAACTTGCAATTTTCGTACAATATATTTTGCATTACTTTGCGTACCTCGCCCTCTTAACTAGAAACCGCCAGAGCAAAATTAATAAACACATTGTTGTCGGTGGTTACCGAAGTATTATTATCAATAACAGTACTAAAGCAAAGCTAACTTAAAAATTGGCCGCGGCTGGCGCTCTTGCTAGAGCACTCGCCCCCCACCAAGGCAACCCTGGTTCGAGTCCCAGCGGAGTCTCGACAACCCGGATTTTTTCACGTGTTTCCTCAGGGATCTACCGTTTTCTCCGCCCCTCGCCATACCTTTATAAAGCCACATTTTATGTAATGCTCTGAGGTTAGCAGATGCCTACGGGTGCCCTATCGCATATCTGACATATATATGCCGTACCCTGGCACACATTTACCCTCCTTATATCATACATATGTTTATTATATTTACAGGAGTATTTCTTACCTTATGAAACGCATAACCTATCACCTACGCATTGTCGATGCATCTAACTCAAATGTAAATATCCTGTAATGCAGATTACCACAGCAAATTTATTTATCCAAGTCAGCGAAGACTATTTATTCTCTCTTAAGCGTACCTCCAAACTTGAGTTATCACCACTGTAAAGCAAAATAGCAATTCGAATAAAGACGACACTTATATGTGCGTGAAGTCCTCTGCAGATCATTCGGGATAAAGTGAGCGCTTGAAATTTAACCTTTGAAAAATATCACTAACCGTTATTGCATATAATTCAACATTAAAAATAGTTACCTTAATAATTGTATCGTTGGCAACGAACTGGCCGATTGCAGTTACGATTGAAATTGACTTATTTGAATTGATGCATAAAATTATTATTTTTTTTTAAATTAAACTATACATGTCCCTACCGACTGACCAATTTATCTTACACGCTCGAACTTCAAGGGACATGTCCAGAGAGGTTAGTTATTTCCCGTCACCAGCCGTTACGCGTGGAAAGATACGAACTGGCTGGAAATATAAATTTAGCAGGGCTTTTATTAAAGCTCACTTTACCCCGAACCATCTATATCACTTCTACGCGCAGTCTGGCGTACTTTTCCAACATACAGCTTTACTATGATATCCCAAGCAGTGGGCCCTATCACTTTAATGAATGCGACTCTAGCAAAGTTCGATGCACCCTTCGGTTGTATATACCCGTAGATCCTGTTAGAATAATTTGAGATAAAAATTAAAATCATTCTGGCAGGGACACAGTGTGTGAATGAGAGAAGGCCGGAGTGAAGATTGGGCCGGCTAGCGAGACATGCCTTTCGCCATGCGGCCCGAAGAATGGATGAGATGAGATGAATGTGGAGCGGCAACGGAATGAGAGAAACGGGAGATCCCCAAGAAAACCCGCCGTCCAATGGCAACGTCCGTAACCATTCCCATATGCAAATAATCCGGGACCGAACCCACCGGGAATCGAACACGTATTTCGTAGGTGGGAGGCGAGAGGTCTGACAACATTTTTTCCTTTTTAATTAATGAAACAAGCCTATATACGCACATTATAATAGTCACTTTACGTCCATGAAACATATCTGAGTGAAACACTAAATGCAAGCGTCTGTCAACTCGCTGTGAAATGGGTGGTACAGTCCACTCGGCCACCGCGGCACCTTATTATTTCTATAAACAGAAGCTGGAAAAAATTTCTCAGCAATTTTGCAAAGAATATATATAATATGTTTTAAAATTGCTTAAGTGACCCTGCACGTGGCCTAACTGCGACCAAACAAGTGACGATTGATAAATGACTCATCCTTGGTACTCGAACATTCCTAGCAGGCCCCATTCTTTATTATTTTTACTGTATGAAAATTTGTGAAAGTCTGTTTTCCGAAAAAGAACATCGGCCTAAAAATAACGTTCTTTGGGTAGCCTAAACAAAAGGTTGAACGAACGCTTATTTATTTAGTATTGATAACGGACAATTTACGTTGATGTCTTGAATAAACATCTGCTGCGAAACTAATTATATGCTTTCGTTATACAGTCCCGTGAAACTGCACTAGTGTTGTTACATTCTCACATAACAAAATCAGATTTCTAACACTACCCAAAATGGTTGAACAGCCGTATAGAAGAACCAATAACATGGCATGGTAAGTAATTCGCTCTAAAAACATCAGATTAAAATTGTAAGTTTCTCAAAGCTTAAATTTGCAAATATCAAAGAACAATAACCCTATTAGACCACACATTTTGTCAACTTTCAGAGCAGAAATGTTTCCTGGGTTAATGTTTGCTGATAAAGTTGGCAGACATCACAATCTAGAATTGTTGTTTTAAATTTTTTCCAAGTTGCTTTCAAAAACGTGTAGATTTAAAATCGTGATTAGGCGTATATTTATCTGCCACACACTTTCAAGTTTCTGTTATGATCAAAGTAGATAATTTTGAAAACAACGGACCTGGATTCGAGCGCCGGACGCAGTGTGGCGTCTACGTGCACGTTATAAGCGCCTGATGAGTAGGCCACCCTGCGATCACAGTCGCTGAATGTGAGGCGGTCAACCGGGCGGACTTCTCGCGTGGAAAGGTCATGTTTTACATCACGCAACTATGCAAAGAAAGACTACAGGCGAGTTCTATGGTCCTCTAAACGCATTAACCAGTTGGGAAGTAGCCCCAGGAGTACATGCGCTTATTTTTCGTTTCCTTATGTTATTACTTCTTGCATTTAAGGCCGTTCAAGTGCTCGTTCAAATCGACATACTAGCAATTTACTTGGTTTTCTATGACAGAAAAGTGACTCACTCTCCAGACGCTTTAAACTGCGCTTCGAGTCTTTATACAACGAGCCTCTCTCATATTTTTGATTCAGTCAGCCAAGGGCATTGAAAAATAGGGTCACGCTACTATCAGATACTATCTCGTAATTCGACACCTCACCATGGCAGCTCGTCGCGTCGTAGAATGGAATTTTCACTTGTTACCGCTGACATACACCAAGACTCGACAGTTCGCATAACTTTAAACTTGGTGGTATCGTTGTAATCAGAAGGAATGCCGTTACTTGCTTAATACCAAATTTTTCAACGGCGTTCAATTGTTTATATTTTTAGTGTACCAAAATATGTCGCTATTTTAGTTTTAAAATCTATAACTTTCAGTATTTTTTTTAAACGACAAAATTAGTTGTTTTATGGTTTTATAACTTTTGCTGTGTAGCCCATGACACATAATTTCAGTATAAATTATTTTATTTCAGAAAGTATGTTGGTTTATGTTGGATGTGTGCTCCGTAACATGCAAATTTAGACTTCAGACATACTTTAATGAGTATGCTATGCACGATAAAAATAGTCACTGGCAACATCTACAAAACTAACATTATTTCGTTGAGATACAAAAGTATGAATATCACACTTGAACAGCCTTAATTGTTTTCTCATACGCTTGCAGCTACGCAGTTCAAACGGGGAACCAATGTAAAAATTAATTAGCAAGTGGACTAGTTTTGAAGATGGCGCTTTAAAACAAAAAGCAATGTACATCAATTTAATTAAATGTTGCTATAGAAAATTCAGTTAAAAATATTCACTCAATTTTTGGAAAATGTTAAATTTAAAATTTATTTTCAAATATTAAATAATGAAAGTTAAAATAATCATAAGGTTTCTCATACGCCTTATCTTTACGGAAATTTCACGTAGAACATATATATTGTTTGAAAGCGGTTCTTTGACAGTTGAGCAGTCAGTAAATATATAATTTTATTATTGATACCATATTACAAATCTGTAGCTGCAAGGTAAGTGAGCAGAGACCTTAAATATACCTTACAACATTGCAAAATACATAACTGTTACTGGAAACCTGACCGAGCGAAGACTAGCAGTGGTATTACATAATTAATTTAAAAAAATTAATTATAGTATACCCAATTTATAAAACAGATTAAAAAGTATAAAAAAATTATCATATGAAAATACTTACAAGATTCAATCCGGTAAACGTGGGGCACGTGCAAAATATTATTGATGCATTAGCCTAATAATTCACTAAGTCACTAATAACTTTATTGCACGGCAAGTAATACGAACCGTTGTGAGCGTTTACTCAACGACATCTACTCTTTCGACACTCCCTACTATACATTATGTACTGCAAAATATCACACGTGTTTTCATAAGGGAAATTATTTTATTCTGTTTTGTCCGTTTTAAAACTTCTGCTTTTTAGTATTATGTGTAAATTTCTGCAATCGAATATAAACCAGCAAAATTTGTTCCGAACAAACAGGCAGACAAGAAAGCGAATTAATGAGAACGTGTTAAAAATACCGAAGTCGCATTCCGATAACTGGACTTATATTCCCGGCCCGGCTATAAAGATTTCGGATTTTTAATGATTCTCCAAAATCACCCCAGGTGAATCCTGGGGTGGGCCCTTAGTGCATCGACAATAATGGTCACTTCCCATCCTGTTCCTGATTTTTCGAGACATAGGTTACGACTCTAATGACCCCGCCCTGTCGACAAGAAGATAGTACAGGAGCCGGTGAGAGATCGACTTACATCCATCTGATAACCAGACGAGACTTATTTATTTTATTTTATTTATTTTTTTAAAATTTTATTGATTAATGAACACGCCTATGATAGCGTACCTATCACAAAGCTGTCATGACTATTTTTAATTAATTAAATTTTAATCTCTTTTTTTATTGCCTTCACTCTACTGATAACCAGCCAAATTTAGTCCAAAATGTTAGTTTTTTGTATGGAGAATATGCCTAGGTAGGCTTGCCTACTTATATCCGGTCATAGCTACCTGGCAAGCAGGTATGAACAGGTAAATGAATATAGGTAACTACACCGAGTTGATAACCTATCGAAATTGGTATCAAAATAAAGATTATTTAATAACAAATATAATGGTATAGACTTGCCTGCAAAAATCGTTCATAGAATATTATTGTCATGCGTTAAATGTTTAAAATCGGAGCAATTAAATATGCGAGAGAGAGAGAGAGAGAGAGAGAGAGAGAGAGAGAGAGAGTAGAGCGTCCGAAGTCCGTGCGATTGAAGAGGATACAACATAGCAGCTGTGCGAGACGTGTCCGTTGAATGTACCCGAGTGCGCATCCTATTTTCCTTTTACATGCGATTAAGAGAGACAATGTTTAATTACTGTCAAAAAATTAATTTGGAGTGGCGGATAATAAACTTTATTTCGAATATAATCATCACTTTACTATAAAATTAATTTATTTATAGACATATAATAATCTATGATGCCGAAATTAACATACATCCTACAATTAGAAATAATTCTCAACAAGAAAATTACTGCAAGAAAAAAAATTAAAGATTTTATCACGTTTCGAAATTTTAAGAAGCTACATGCGTAATATTTTTAAAACTTTTAGGTTACAATTTTTTTTTTAATTAATCCAAAATATTTTTAGAAGTCTACTGACTTCAGTATAATTAATTAAATAAATTCGTAGTAAAATTGTGTGTACAAAATATTTAGAGTAAATGTTAAGTTCGAAAATGTAAGCAGAGTAAAAGAAATATATTTAATCAATACAGAAAAATTGTATTTTATACATTTATGATACAAAAAACATTTATTACAAAAATAAATAGAATACATAGAAAAATCACATTATAAAATTCATAATCATTACTCATTGTCTGAATCACCTGATCCACATCATGATTATCAGGTTCTAATAATTCTTCATCACTTGAAAGTTCCTTCACTTGCACGATGTCATCTATCTTCAGAGGAGTTTGGACTCCAACAAATCCAGTTGGTTTCAAATAATTATTTTCTAAAACCCAACCGCAATTTTCAGGACGAAGTTTTATACAATCTGGATCGGTTGCGTGAAGTCACATCGAATTAACGTATATCGTTCGCAAAATATTTTGCATTTAAGATATATATAAGATATATCGAAAAATATGTAATTACCTCGTTCAAATCTTCGGAAAGTGAAATATTTTCTGTGCTATTTTCATCATCTTCAGTAGCTGTTATCCTTGCATGTGCAGGTTCGCCAGAATGCCCAGTTGTTGAGGTCGTTGGAAGTATCTACACATTTTATTACGTTTGTTAAATTCAAAAGAAGATTTAAATTTTGAACATTAATAATATGATTTGTTGATATAATAAAAATAATATGTAATGAAATTAAAATTTTCATTTACATTCTATTTATTAATTAAAAATCATAGCTTTTACCAAAATACAATTTTCAGATAAATACTTTTTTTTAATCTGCAATTACTAATGTAATTATGACGGAAAGTAAATTATAATTACAAATTACAGTATTTTAAAAACATAGGTAAACATTATTTGTTTTCGGCATATAACATTTTCACAGAAAGGCTATTCATTTAGGATTATTGATTGAAACAAACATTTTTGCTTACTTCATGATTTGCGACAAAATAATCAAATTCTTCTTCATATTTATTACTTAAAACGGTAACTTTATTATAACACTTGGAGTGATATCCAACAAAATCCAACGATCCTTTGGTTACCTCAATATCTCCATACTTAAAGTTCTGTTTTTTTTTATGAAAAGCCAAGTTTAGTGAGCGCACTTCAAAAGACTGATCGTAAAAATCAATAACTGATTTTTTTAAATCACACAAAAACACTTTTCATTCATGTTTTTTACAGCACAATTAACAATAATTTGGAACACGTGTTGCTTCAGAATGATTTTCGACAGTAAATAAACGTTGTCTCCCTCAATCGCATGTAAAAGAGGAATGCATTCAACGGACATGTCTCGCACAGCTGCTATGTTGTATCCTTTTCAATCGCACGGACTTCGGACGCTCTACTCTCTCTCTCTCTCTCTCTCTCTCTCTCTTGCATATTTAATTGCTCCGATTTTAAACATTTAACGCATGACAATAATATTCTAGGAACGATTTTTTGCAGGCAAGTCTATAATATTTGTTATTAAATACTCTTTATTTTGATACCAATTTCGATAGGTTATCAGCTCGGTGTAGTTACATACATTGATTTACCTGTTCATACCTGCTTGCCAGGTAGCTATGACCAGATATAAGTAGGCAATCCTACCTAGGCATATTCTCCATACAAAAAACTAACATTTGGGACTAAATTTAGTTGGTTATCAATAGGGTGAAGGTGATGAAAAAAAAGCGATTAAAATTAATTTAATTAAAAAAATCATTACAACTTTGCGATAGGCAAGCTATCATAGGCGTGTTTATTAATCAGTAACATTAAAAAATATATGTCTCATCTGGTTATCAAATGAGTGTAAGTCGATCTCTCATCGGCTCTTAGCCTTATAAGTAGAGAAGATGGTATATCGCGAAAATAATTTGTGTCAACATACCCTTGAAAACACTATAGTTTCTTGCTACTGCAGACCAATAGTAGGCATCAAATATTACAATATCGGGAGTCTTATTGGCTCAGTCAAACAGGGTAACAGCTCCATGAACATCTAAAGCCAGTAATCTTCTGGTAAGCCGAACGTGTGTTGAAAGCTAGCAAACAGTCAAGTTTTCCCGCGATACATCATCCTCTCTACTTGTAAGATAAGAAGCGTCACAACATAAACGAGACCTGAGAAAGTGACCTACGGACGTACACTTTGAGTGAGCGGCAACGGGACGTGTTCTCGTCTGAGAACAGATAAATATACCAAGGATACCAAAGAGTGACATTGGCGGGATGGGAGTTGACAGAAAATACAAAAATACTCATCGCTTTCAGTGGGTTTTCTCTCAATAAAAAGTTACTAAAGGGTTTTAATAACAATATTTAATCACAAATGATACATCAGGTTCGCTAACAGATAATATTTGTTTAAAATAAGAATTTTTATTATCAAGAAATTGAGCAATATTATAACATGTCGCTCAAATCAACATTATTTTATATTGTTATTGACATTCCAGTATTAAAACTTCGACTCTTACAACAAAGATACATTTGCCTTTGCTTAGAAAAAAACGTTACTGTTGTAGATAGGCCCTATATTGTTCTTTAAGCAATTTGAATAAACTAGCAAAATTTAAATGGTGCTAATTTATTAACATGGGACACTCCTTAAAACCCTCTGTGTGCACACTTTGTTCGAAACTGTTTTTAACATGTGATGATTAGGATTTGTGTTAAGAATACGTAAATAAATATCTCTGTGAGTGGTTGTTTTATGTTAGATATCCAGTATATTTCTATTTCTATTGGTGGGTTTATGACTCTTTCAGGACCACCATGTGAAGCGACAAGAACCTTCCGGTTATAAGAATGTCAGGTTATTTGTGAATAAGGTCTGTACCAAATGGTTTCTGTATTCAAAACTAGATAGAAAATAATACATGGAAAAAATTGTTAGATCAATATATGTATTTAAAAAAATTACACGAAATGTCTTACATTTACTGAAGGAAACTACTTGTATCTCCACTTGAGAAGAGTGAGGTGACGTCACAACGCTGCGACTTATTTTACCTGCTGGTAGTAAGACGAAGAATCTGGCAGAGTCGAGCTAAATTGGACCAAGGAGTGGATATGTATAGGATGGTGAAATATTCTGAACATTTATTGTGCCAATATATTCTTGAAAACGCTGAAGTTTCTTGCAGCGTACATGATTGGATGATGGTTGTCCGACACGTCACAGCTGTCTACAGACCAATCATAGGTAGAGACCGGAAAAAATCGCGGATTATCTGAGCTGTAGGCTCGCCTCTAAGAATATATCGTGCACACAGCAGCTGTTGATTAGCTGTTCGCTGACACAGTGAAATGGGCCTGTATTCAGTTACAGCTTTACTATTGGCTCGGATATTTCCAGGAAGTATCGAGTAAGCCAACGGTCAATTGTGAACGTGATACATACCTATAGTTGCTAAAACTCTAGTTTGCGCCTAAAAGAAAACGCGAATTTTTCAGGTCTCTAATTATAGGTAATTACAAGAAATTTTCGCGAAAATTTTTTTTTGTGCCAGCTTGTTTGGTTGCCTTACTTGCAAATCTACAGCCCTGCTTAGTGGTGATAGCCGGTATGCGTCTGTGCACAGATGTACCTCATTTGACTGTGCCAATCAGAATAATGTTACTGCAATGACAAACGTCTGTGATTGGTTGGCAGAACCCTGAGACGCTGACCATGAGGCAGAGCTGCAGACAAGCACATAAGTCACTGAAACATGTTGGTGCAAGACTCTTAATGAACGAGAAAACTCCTGCCCCTAAAATATTAAACCAGTAAAATTCTTACTTGTTCTGTCAAATAGGACGACGGTGTTACGTATGCACGAAAGCCATTAACATAAACTAAGCTTCGATATCGTCACCTTCATTGAAAAACTTCGTAACTTTATTTCTCATACATTAAAAAAAGAGTCTTTGAATGTTTCTTGCAATGGGACAGAATGCCATGTACACAATAATACAGTTTGTCATTAAAAAGGAAGAAAGAAAAACTGTCCAATTTCCCTCACGCTGAGAAAAAAGACATAATTTTGTATATATTTAGCAATAATTTAATTCTTATATTTTCATTTAAGAATATTTCTTTGGAAATAACTTATCAAGATGGCTTAGAAGGGCTAAAATGTCCAATCTTCAAAAAATTGTGTTACGAGGTTTTACAATTAAGGTAACGATATGTTGAAACATAACGAAAGATCGATTTTCCCCACAAAATCCTATACATATGGTTAGCAATTAGGAGATGTCAATTGTCACGAGTGCTAAGACAGCCAAGGCGGACCTGTGACTCGATTGTACGCCGATCGGTGTCCCGACACACTTCGTCCAAGTGAAAATGTATTTCGCAGACTGGATTTGTCAACTATTTGTTTAATTACTTCCCAAACCAGCATTCTAAAGTGGTTTTCAGAACTTTCGCCGTCTTTTTTACTTGGAAACTAAAGACCTAAGCAAATTCAACAAACATATTTTATCATAATCACGTGGTACAATCCGTAACCGCGAACTGCCTGAGCCTGTTTTGTTGACACTGAATCACTTATATGTAGACCAAGGTGAACGTAAAACACTAATCACAGTAACTACATCATCCTCCCCCTCCCCACCCCTTGTACGTTTTCCGAGGACCGTAGTTCGTGTTAAGTATCTTTGTGGACGGAGAAAGCGTCAGCCTGGTTATAGAAGTAGCACTCCCCACTTGGATAACCAACACGCATCCACCTGCGATGACCAATCAGTAGCCTGCTAATATGGCACTGTTGGCACGTACATGATATTTTGGTCCTTTTGGTACGTCTGTTTCTGCTAAATGCCAAACTCCTCACTATCTAGCAATATTTACCACCATTTTCAACAGGTCGTTTAGTTCTGAAACAACTTCAAGTGCTCACCTAAACTCATAAGAACTCGTAACGACAAGCATAATTAACACACTACGATTACACAAACACGTAAATGTTATATTTAATATTATACATACATATGCAAGTATGTAGTATAACACCCTTTGTTATATCACATTCTCCCTTTCCCATTTTCACCATTTTTTTTGTGGTCACGTTAAAAATTTCCCTCTTTTTACACCTATCTGCATTCTAAAACTTATAATTTTATCAGGTCCCTTGATACCTTGGCAAGTGTAAAGAAGTAGTTCCACTCTATATTTATATATTGCAGTAGGTTTTAGGGAACTAGAGTCGTTTTCCAGGGTTATCAAGTCAGTTTGACCAATTCATTCACAAGTTGTTAACTTTTGTGAACCATTCATAACTGTATACTTCTAGCATCATTTCTGAAAGCTTTCTCAGGTCATCTTGTTCTTATACAGGCCGAAGTAGACTACAGTTTATTAAGTCGTATTTGTTCTCTTTTCCACAACATTTATTACTCAACTCTTCGGATAGCAACAGTTATTAAACTGAGGTAGCGCCACAGAATGGTTTTAAAAAGAACATTACATGAATAGTAACTTGAATCAATTACCGCAACTTTTTAAAATTATATCATGAATCTGGTATTTAAATCTAGATATGAAACATATACGTTAAAAATACTTCTTTTTAGAATAATATGCAAAAAGTTATTTTAACTAATTACAGAATTTCGGGTTATCTATTTTTTAATTCGTTGTAGTACCATATAATGATCAGTCTTGGATGATCTGTAACAAGACTTTAACTTCTAGAAGTTAACTTACGTAACAAATTCTAACAAAAATATGTTCATGTGATTGCAATGAAGATAAAATATGTTTTGAGTTGGATCGTAATATACTTATTTTATTCAACTTTGTGTTAAATCAGAATTAAACTTTAAATAATGCATTTTATCGGTTTTTTAACTAGTTTTCCAATACAGTTATTCTTATTTTGTTCAACTTATTCATGCCATAACAAAAATATGCAATATAGCTACTAAGGATTGTTAAACATAATTTTCGACCCTTGAACGCCATTGTAGTGGCCGTCTGCACAGGCAAATGAACAGTGTGCTTAAACAGCAGATAGAATTTTATTTCAAAAATGCTCAATGAATGTAAGTAAAATATGAAATATAATTTGAAAAACGTTACACGTGCTCATACAAATTTCATGCCTTCCTATTATCTCTAAATTCGGATTGACTCGCGACCGAAAATGGCGTGCAGGCGATTTTGCGGTCATTCTTAGTTGAGAACATCCTGCGGTGTAAAATCTTTAAAACGTATAACCACGTTTAGCACTTCTTGATGTTTGATGATTCGTCATAAAATGTTTACGTCACCACCGAATTTCTCATACAGGCGAATAATCGTCGGGAAGGCTATACGTCAGCTCAATTGCGCCTAGAGACTAATATGATGCGTTGAAAGCGTACAAATGTCACCCTTAATGCTCCTGGGCTCACTAAGTCGTGGACACGGAAAGTACGTACAAACAGACAACTACCTTGAATCAAACAAAAACAGTTCTAAAACATGTTGTCACTAGCCATTTTCGAGTGGCAATAAAACACCTGGAGTGAGTTTATTGCCTCTACCCACTGACCTTGAATTTTGAGCCGAATCATCGTGCAGGGATTTCACGACCGCGAAGTGACCCGAAAGCCAGGACCATCCAAAGTCGTTGTGAGCATCGTGGTAGCGGGTATTGTGGCGGAGACGTCAGTGACTAATGATGTCGACATTGTCGGACAATTGAGCTGTTCTCCGGTGGCCGCTCGCTTTCACCAGCTCCTTCTAGAATAACTCTCCTACATGGAAAAATGTAGGAAAGATGAGGGTAATCGATACTGATACTCTGAAGCAATTGTTCCATTCCAAAGACTTCGGTTTCGAAGAGTAAAACCAGTTGACGATTAACTTCTTACTTCCACGCTTCTTAAATCTCAGTAATTGGCAGAAATAGTCTATATCTGACGTATATGTGCGCGGATAAATTACTATTTAATACAGATATGAAAACCTTCAGAATTTGTATTTTTTTGTAATTTTCAAGCATTTTATTTATTTTTGTAATATGTGAGTTTTTGGAATTCATTATTTTTGTAGTGCCACTTGCAGCGTTATGAACACTTTCAAATCCCAAACTCATTAATTCGCGTATTTTAATTGTTGGTTATTCAGGATGTTCATGAAATTGTGTTGAAAATTTAGCGAGATGATCCCTGATTCATTGTAAAAAAAAAAAAAAAAAAAAAAAAAAATAGGTAAAGTTATATAATGCAAGTTTTCGGTTCGCGCAAATCTTTAGAGAGAAATTCACGATAGAAAATTGGCATAGAAATCCAGCATTCATTAAAATAACCAAAAATTGTAAACAGCAAGAATCCCTGCTCATCGTGTACCGGCCAAAATATTGATTTTAGAGGTATAGTTTACCTATGGAAAATGTTTCTACAGACGATAAAAGTAATCCTACGTAATTAAAATTTTTGTTATGTTGGGTTATTTTAGGTTAGGTTAGGTTAGATTAGATTAAGTTAGGTAACTTAACCTCAACTAAACTAACTTAATAATTTTACGTAGGACTACTTACGTCTGTTGAAACATTTTTCATTAGTAAACTATACTTTTAAAATAAATAGTTTGGCCGGTACACAATGAGTAGTGATTCTTGCTATTTACCCCCCCCCCTCCAAATAAGGATACATTTAAATTTATTTTAATAACATGTTCTGCGTCTAAGAAAAAATTGTTTCGAATACCTTTCACCTTAATTAGATAATATTGTTGCACAAACGTCTTATGCACCGCGTGTTGCCTACCTTTTAAGGTAAAGTTAGGTTAAGTGGACTTTACATCTCGTTGACAACTAGGTCGGTGGCACACAACTTGGTGCAATGACAGGAGCTGGGAGAGGAATCGGCCATGGCCTTTGTCGATTAATCATCCCAGCATTCGCCTGGAGCGATTTCGGGAAACCATGGAAAACCGTAATCAGGACGGTCGGAGCCGGAAATCGAACCCTTTATGATTACGGTTTTCCATGTTTTTTCTTTAAGGGTGTTAACGTGAAAAAAATTCACAATTTTGTATTTGTATAACATAGTGTTCATTTTATAGGCGCCAGTTACATGTGACCACAGTTTTCCACGTGTAACATTTTTTTAGCTCTTACAGTCTTCTCATAGCGGCGTGTAAATACAGAATTTGCAAGTTACGGGAACATAGTCACTTACTCGAATGAAATAATTTACACTGAAATAAGATATTATGAGCCATATGCTAAAATGTTTAAAACACACAACAAAGACCTTTTATGTTTTTTTTTTAATTGCCGTAACTGAAGTAAATTGTCATTATTTTCAGAATTTTTTTTCAAGTGTAGGAGAGAATTTCATTGTGTGTTTTTAAATCTGTTAGCGTATGGCCTGTAATATCTAATTTCAGAGTAAATTATTTCACTCGAGTAAGTGTGGTTTTTATTATTCTTATGTTCCCGTAACTGGCAAATTCTGACTTTGATATGCCGTTATGGGAAAACTATGAGAGCTAACATTTTTTCTCAAGTAGGAAACGTAGTCACAAGTAAAGTCTATAAAACGAACACTATGCCGTGCAAATATAAAATTATGCATTTTTTTCCCCACGTGAATGCCACTTCTAGTGATTTTTGGGATGGTTCCTAGTTACAGGCCATGGTCGATTTAGTTCTCTCTTTATGTATGACCAATTAGTAGAGACATGCAAAATTCGCTTTATCATTTGGTAGGAGACTAAACATCACTTTCCTGTACATAATAGAGTCTAATCTGCGATTTAATTGGCCACGAAATGTTATGTGTTATAATTTACGTGTGTTACGTCTTTACAGAGATTGGCTTCTCTACCGTGTAAGTATTCTCCGCGGCAAGTCACGACAGTATCGTCCAGCGGGAGACGTCAAACGAGCTTATAGTCACTTGGAGTCTAGTCAGCTGTCAGAAAATAACGCGAATTTTGCATGTATCTACCGATTAGTTCCGTCTGTAACGATCTCGCTGTTTCCTAGACTTTATATCCTATTTATCATCTCGCAGCTATAATGGCTGAACTTCTTAATATTTTCTTTTGCACACTGAAGTTTCAGGACGAAGAGTTTAATTTTACATTAGGGGTTCCGCATAGCTGGCACAAGAAGTACGTTGTAGAAGTCGGGTAGAAAACACGCGCTCTAAATTTTTGAGGACATTTTGTAATGTTGTCGAAAGACTAAAAATTTGAGCCACCCAGTGAAACTAGTAAAAGGTGATTCATCCAGGAATAAGCAGCATTTGGATTGAACCTAATGAATATTTCTTGAGTATGCCGAAGATAAACATTATGGCGAATTATTTTACAAATGTCTAAGGCTTGCCGACATGATTGCTGAAAGCGTAAGAGGGCACTGCTGTAACAAGACAACATTAGTCAAGCAAAATATTTTATATGTGATATGTTGTGTAATTTACGTTCACTCTTTACAAGTCTACTAATGTTTATGTGCATCACACATATTCACATAATTGTGTTCCACCTCAATGTTGGACACCTTCAGTTGGTTCATATGCGTAACAGGCTATCTCGCCTTTCTTTTCGTTACAGGGCCGATTGAATTACTTCCATCAGTCGGAAGCGTTGAAATGCCTCATTTTTGCCGTGATAACTTAAAATTGAATTACATATTTATAAACTAGAAGAGAGTGTCGCCAGTGCATTACCTTTCTGGCTGCGAATTTTTTCCCGCTGTCTTATATTTATTTAAATTTTGTTTTTGAATTTTATGATATCTTACTCCTGTCTTGAAGATTTTAGTATACACCTGTGAAAACAAGCTTTCATAACATGACGTCACATAAAAATGACCTGTGCATAAAAATCCGAGACAAAAATAATTGGTATAAAAAAGATTAAATTTTACTAATGGTGAAGTTCTGGGATTACTCTGTAGCTTGACATGTACGAATGTTTGTGCATATAGAGTCGCAGGTTCTTCAGTTTCTTTTATGTTTGTTAGCTTCGTAAATCAAACTATACACTTTGGTTAGGAAAAGGTTGGATGTTATCTCTAACAGTACACGATTCAATGGTCTTTGTCATTGAATTAGTTAATCACAAATTTGGTTTGTGGCGTATAAAATTTTCACACCACTTTTGCAATATTGTATTAAAAACTTAATATTATTGGGATGGAAGGAATGTTCGTGGTCTTCTTACTCCTTTAAGGCAAAATAAGGAAATAATCTTTCCCAGTAACACTGACTCCTAATACCTTGGGTTCTTCATCTGTAGCAAATAATGGGATATAATGCTTTAACTAAATAAATTCAATTTCACATGACGATAATGTTGTTGTAGATGGTACGGCTGCTCACAAGTGTTCATGGGACAGTTGATCTGCTGCACTAAAGACGGTCTATTTGCTGTTACAACCCGAGAAAGCCTACTGCGTCCCCTGCTTCGATACGTTGTATGCTACCGGGTAGTTTCCTGAGACTACGGGTCCCATCTTCTGGCCCCAACGATTTGGCCGCAACCAAATGCGATGAGGTCTTGTTCTACTCCCCTTCATTACTCGAATATTTCTCAGGCTGTCAATATAAGGGATAACGACATTCCAGTAATGTTTATGAGAACACTGTTTTATTCGACATGGTAGCTACCACACAATTTTCCCAAAATTAAACTGCTAGTGAGATTTAATTATTTTAAAATATGTTGTACCGACACGTAGTAAGTAACAAAATTTTATTTGAAATTATAATTCAAACGTAAATTAGTGAGTAAAACGTATTTTTGAGTTATTCTTCAGTGTTTCCAGTTTTCATTTATTCTTTATAATACCACTATTTTCATTTAAAAACGCTAAGGCATTTGATAAATCTAACGGGTAAATGGGAAGAACAGAATAAAATAAAACAAATACAATAAAGAATACTAGAGGTGTGTCTGAGGTCAAGCAAGGAAGCTCCCGCCGACGAACGGAGGGCCCAGACGTCCATGTCTAGCGTGCAGTAATAACACGGGTCTCAGTCGAGCAAACAAAAGCCCGCCGAGACTGACCGCAGGGCAAGTTGCGTGAGGCTGCTCCGTCCAGACAACACAGGGGCCTAATTGCCGTCTTGGGCGTTGCGTACCCCCTTCCGAGGACACAATGGACCGCGAAAATAGCCCTCCCCTTTTCTCGACTGCCCCACTCCACCTCATCGCCTTCTCTTGTTTCCCGAAATACAGTAAACCACAAAACACGGTGCATGGTCGAAGCAACACTGGCCCGTGCAACCGGAGAGCCAATTGTTCTTTCCACTCTTCCGAGCTCTCGTGTAGCATTCAATTACCGTCTGCGATCGCTCACGCCATGCCTCGACGTACGATGTTCTCCCAGACGCCGGGTCCCACTGCATTATCATGTAAAACACATCCTCCAAGGCTTCAGTGTGCTTCTCCAGAATTCTATTCAGATCCGAGTAACTTTTTTTTTTCGCTCGCTCTCAATCACTAGAGAGGTCGTTCCAATTACTTCCCCTTTCGTCTGGGAGACGGCCGGACTCAATGCCACCTGGTAATTTTTTTTCACCCATCCTCGCGGAAAAAGTTAGAGAAGGGTAAAATCTCGGCGGACAATAGGAATATCGACAAACATTTTTTTTTATCCCTTCCTGACGAAGCACGTCTGAACGAACTCGCACGCTAACTATAAGTAAGGGGTAATAATAATGACAAATGGCCACCCTTGATGATTGACGCTTAAGGCAACAATGAGTAAACAATAGCAAGGTCATGGAAGAGCAGACCGCACAGGGGAGGGGAGGTGGACGTGGAGCTATCACGCGTACTCGTTTGCGTGCGTGCGTGCATGTGTATATAAAACAGAGTTCCCGAAAAGCGGATCCCCACAATTGGCATCCCATGTTTGGACTAATGAGCTCCTCTGTCCACAATTTAGGGATTCGTAGAAAGTTGACAATGCAGTGGCCCCGTCAGGCAGAAGTTAACTGCCTTCCAGACTGAACGACTGGAATAAATGTGTTGCTGGAGGTTCAGAGGAGATGCGGTTTGTATCTGAATGAATTGTGTACGGGGAAACTCGTGATTGGATTCGTTGGCCCAAGGGACGGCGGAACAAGCCTAGCACGCAAAACCGCTGTCGTTTCGTTTCAAGGCTGTCTATTAAGACCACAAGACGTGGTATAATCGACAGTCAAAGCAGTCGTTCGGTTCTATTGTATTGCGGGCTACAGCTGACAATTGTATGGTACGTAATAGGCATTTTTAGCAGCAGTTAGAGCGCTCGCATCCTGTTAAGTCGATCCGTGCGGGGTCAGCGTGAATTTTTTTGCACGTGAGAATCATGCCAGTCATGTCTCTCGTCGTCAGGTTACCTCGAGGGTTTCCTGATTCTTCCGAATCTCATTCTGGCGCTGCTCCATATTCATCTCACGTTTCTTGAAACCCTGGCGTGGGTCTTAGTTACCTTCACGATATCACTTTAAAAATCTATGTTTACATTGTCACGAGGAAAATAAACGCCACAGGAATTAATAAGTAGACGCTATAAATATAAACGCATGATAAGTACGCCACGTAAATCCTGCACACCGAATCCACTAGGTACCAACAGAGAGCAAGTATGTGTAGTTTCGGCAATAAGTATGACTAATGCATCACATGTGAGATCACAATTAAAATGTGTAGCATACATCTGGTCTTGAAGTTCATAGTCTTAGTATCACGAAGCTGGTATGTTTACCGTAAATGGCGCAGTTATAGTTACCGAATACAACTTTCTGCAAGACCTCCGCAATAGCTGTATGTTGCAAGATTCATCTGTCACCGAGATAGTGTTCTGAGCAGTTGTCAGCGTATCACATCAGGTCCAACAGAATTTAAAGCAAGCAAATTGTTGAGACCCTTATTCGGGTGCTTCCGAAACAAAGGCATCCGACGTTTATGGTGTTCAGCGAAGCGCGATAGCCGACGTAGGAAGGAGACTGAACGACCCACTGTTCACTAGGAACCCGTGTCTGCTGAGGGAAAGAGAGAATTATCTGGATGAGCCTGTGTTGCATGCAAGTGGGTAGTCGGTTTACCGTTACATCATGTAGTCGCATTATCTCCTGGCCCTGGTTTTGGATATTGTACCATACATAAACACATGCTTAATTCGTTCTTACAATGCATTGCTTTTTTTACAAGAAATGATGTTTTTATTTTAATAAACAAACCCTAATATTACGTAAAATTAAAATATTGGAGAAAAATACAACAACTCCTTGAAACATGATAACGATACATTACCGAAAGAGTAGTGAATGGTGCAGTGCTTTTTAAAACATCGACGTATGTATTTAGAGGTAAATTTGACTTGGCTTTTACAGTCTGCATATATTTCTGTCTTTGTAGTAGTAGGCATCGAGAACTTAAAGCTTCATGTTTATGTATTCTAGTAGGCCTATGGACGTTGCTCACAAGAATTCAAAAGTATTTGGTTTTAAGGAGTTCTTCGGCTCGTTTTGTTCCGTTACAAGGTCACATCTGGATATAATATGTTCATGAAATTTTAATTTTTTAAATGTATTTGTGAGGAGTATGGGAAAAGCTACCTTAACTAATTGTACTATAAGGTCGGTTTTCTCATGACTCCTCACATTTATTTCTCTTTAATCATGATTTTAGGCATCAATGTCAGTATGAAACATTTCTTTTGCTTAAATGTACATAACATATAGGTAAAAACTAGCATAGTTTATAACTATACAGTACAGACATGTGGTCATTCTACGAGTGTTTCCTGTAACAATGATTTTTTCAACAATTAACATAACGCTTTACAACGGGTTCTGGTTTAAAAAACATAACAACTTTTCCATAAAATATTCAGTTGAACCAACGTAGTGTTACTTATTTAGATTTTAAAAAGGCGTTTAAAGTAACTCGTTGGTAGTTTCACCTGTATATTCTAAGACAACTATGAATTCATTAGTGTACTACTTTGAATAATTCGCAGCTGTAACGTACGCCCCCGTGATAAGAGAGGTCACACATACCACGTTCACCAGATAACTAAGCAACACATTGCCAGCAGTTGGCAGCAGTTTTGACGTATCGAGCTTCCAAGCATTCGCTCTGTGGCATCTTTCCGATGAACACCCATAGTTGGTGGCCTTGGAACCACCCATTCCGTGAAACTGAAAGTTTCCGAAAATTGTAACGATTACTGTAATTATCTATTTATGTAAGCTGATTATCATATCTGACTTAGTGAAAAAATATTAGTATTCACACTGCGGTGAAAAAAAACCTGAACAAAAAGACATCGAGGCGCAACTTATTCGCTTAGCAGTACTTAGGAAATTTTAAGCAATTTGTCACCGTATAATCTTGAAATGCATAATGAGCTTCTAGTTACAGTGAGACAGTGCATGGATTAACCACATACATACAGAAACTTTTACAGACATTTTTATATATTATTTCGTTGTTTACGCTAAGTGCTATGCGTATTAACTTAAGTGTTTATAGCACATTTAAACTGCGTAAAGCCAGAATTATGGCTTAAAAGATGACTAAAATAACTCCACATTTGTAGATAAGTAACATCAATCTTCTACACAAGTATTCTCACATTATTTATTAAAATAAGCACCCAAATTGCATGCCACAAGCCATGTAATATCCGACCGTAAGAATAGTTTATGCAAGATGGAGCATTGCGTCGCTTTACACTTGGCGTTCGGAAGCAAGTTACCTAACATTTTGGACAACGATGAATAGGTCGAAGTAATCCAACCGCATAGAATTCAGCCAACGGAATTAGCTTCATTACACATTTACTTGTGAAGTCATTGCAGAGTATGGTGACCGAGACTCCTGCAGAGACAGTAGATATCTCAATTTTGAACTTTTCGCTTGTCTCAGCGCGATCCACGTTGTTATAGCATTTTAGGCTGTTTTTTTCAATATCCTGAAAAATATGGACAAATAATTATTCTTATTCTAAAAATAATACACTCGAAAACACCTTATATGTATAGATAGAGAGACATACATGGACTAAATCGGGGACGAAAAATGTTAGTGACAAAATGTTGTACGGGGACATAACATAGCACTGTAGTTAGCCCCCTTTTGCACTTCACTGATATTCCATATATACAGTGCTATTTATCTTATTACAACTTTCCTAACCTGCATATTATGGGTTCAGGTTAAAACTCCGAGCAGTTCAAATATGATTCTATGTTTTCTAGACATAACATATTAAAAATAATACATGGACGTAGAGTGCAAGAAGGGCCTATATCAACGCAGTGTTGCCACTTACATTTTCGCCTCCAATTTAACCCAGTATTCGCGATGTTGTGCTTATTATGAGTTTCTTGTCAGCCTGTATATGTACAGAGCTTTGCTAATTTTGCGAAGCCCTCAACGTGGTTTATCACTACATTAAGATATGTCACGATATATGGTCGGCTTACCCCACACACTTCGATACTATAATCGTTTCTCTCCAAATATGCATTCAACGAGAGCTGTTTTCTTAAATTTATGTGTGTACTCTGTTGACGATCAAGACTTGAAAGAGATGTCAGCATAGCAAAAATTATATTACACATCAACACTTCTATAGTACAAAGATTTTGCATTTTTTTTTTTTTGCCAGCCGGCGAATTATAATATTTATTTATTCACATGACGGAAGGATGCACACTGAGCTTAAAACATATAAATGAACTAAGACTTTCCAAAGTGCTGGGTTGTCCAAGAACCAGTTGCACATAAATAAAGACCAACAGCACGCTATTCCAGGAGCAATTAAAAGGTGGGGAAGTTTCAGCGCCAGCGGCACAGTTCTTATTTCGGTCGGAATGGATGCCAGTGGTGAGTGGCTTCGCAGAAAAAAAAATGGATGGTACTTACGCCGTTGTTGCGCTCCGCGCGATGCGTGTTTACATCTTCATATCGCCTTGACAAGATACGGGAGCTTAGGCGCGCTAGCCCCCGCGGCACGTCGGTAAACTAACCGGCAATTTGTGGCGGTGTTAATTTTAATTAGGCGGCAGTGCTGCCACCGGTGTGTGGGCGGACCTTGGCGGAGGAATTTCGCCCGCGGGGGTCAGTGCCGGGTACGGCCCCCTCTTGATGGCGGGAGGATAGTGGACACTGGCCCGCGGTCATCGCACGGCGAGAGATGGGATGGTTAGAAAGAAAGAGAAGGTGGTTGGTCATAGCGCACTTTTCGCCCAACTGAGATATAATCAAACACTCAATTAGTGCTTTTGTGGTAAAATTCCAGACTGGACTGAACTTGGACTGGATTCAACATGGAGCGAACCTAAAGTGAACGTGGAATTAAATGTGTTTGTTAAATTTTCGATCTAGACTAACACGTAAACATGAACTGAATCCGCGTCTAGAGACATCTCTTTGTGAAACATTGAACTACAGAATAAATGACTGTCAAAAAACCAAGAGTGGAATAATTGTTGGATATTTTGTTTGAATGTATTCGTCGGATAATTTATTATTATTATTTAATTTGCACTTCCTATTAGTTTTATAACATTATACAGTTTTAGTTAACTAGTCCGGGACAAGTCTAACCTCTTACATAACCAAAAGGATTCAATATGGCGACCGCTTCGTCTTCGTTCTGCTCAGTCCAGTAGGTGTTTAAGTAAACATTCCAATCCGGATTCTACACTCCAGTCCACCTTGCCTCTGAACTGGATTACTCACTCCACTCCTACTTCAGTCCGGTAGGGAGACGTTTAAAGTAAAATTTGAATCAGGATTCTTCAGTCCACTCCTAGTTCAATCCGGATTGAGTTGTTACTCTAACCGTAGTATATAAGCCAACACCGGACACAACTTCGCGAGAACTCTGACTGTATTCCCACCTCAACCCAACAGGCAACATCACACTTAAATTTTGTTGATATAAGTGTTGCGTTGCCAACATAATATGGTGGAGAAAAATTTTCTTTTCTTGACAAAACCCCAGCTGTCACTGCAATGAAAGAAACTACAACTTGTATAAACAGAACAGTAATAACATAATATTGCCCTATGCCGCCAGGTTACTTTTCGAGCTCTTCTTTTTGTTATTAGCATAGAGGTGTCCAATATTGGTTTCTGTAGTATTTGGCATGGTCATCATCCACGCCACTGCGCGTTCGCCGAGCATGAGTGGAAAACGGTAGAAATCAGGAGCCACCCTGTAGGGGATAGATGAGTACAAACGGATCATACTGCAACAAGGAACAAAGTTTCTGACGTCCATAGTTAACCTGCTAATAGCAGTGACAATCAGCAAGACAGGTACGCAACCATTTTACCCGTTCCCGGTAAAACCTTACTACTGTTTTGGCATGTCTCTGTACTTTCCCGTACAGTACAGCGCCTAGAAACTGCATCCTGAAACAATAGGCGTATTTTAGCGGTTGAATTGTTCACAAACTGTTAGCAAGCGTTTGCGGAAACCGCATTTAAAAGAGATCGCTAAAATTCAATAACTTAGTGAACAAAAATGACTACCAAGATGTAGTTACGAAATTATGTTGTTGCTAATGCCTTATCAGAATATAAATGGACTGTATAAAGTAAAATACTACTTCATGAATATATCTGTTGGAAAATGGACTGCTGTCACTTGTTTACATCCACAACATAGTAAGTTCTAGAAGGAAATTGAATTATCCGCTGCATGAAATAAAAAATTAATAATATGTTATTTTCATTCAAAATAACTTAAGTGTCGTCCATATGAGGAGCAATCATTCAAAACCAGACATGTCAAAAAATCCGAAAATGAAGTGAACACCTTTTCTAAATAGACTTTGAGAGTTACTCATGAGAATAAACTCAGATCCAAGGAACTAGATTATTGTTGTATTGTAAATGCCATGTTTATTCATAGTACTATTATAATAGAATATTAGTTTTTTTTTTTTTTTCACTTACCCTTATAAAACTCTATGTGAGGGACATTGTCAGGTTTTGAAAATGTTCTCCTCATATTGCGCCTAAATATAGTTTGCTTTGAATTCGGATTAACTCTAGATAAAACCGGAAATAATGGTAAAGGTAAACTTCCTATGAACAAACCCTATAACAGTCCTTCCTCGGTTGCCAGAAACATGCAAACGTCATCAGCCTGTTTGCAGTATGTTTGCAAACACCGTTGTGAACAGGAGCGCTAAAATTCTCTGTTCACAGAATCCGCAACCAATTCAACCGCTAAAATTCGCCTAATATTCGTCTACCACAGCCACTGCTGTTAACTGGCTGGGGCCGCGGCTGATGCAATTGTTATAGCACCCACCCCCTACCGAGGCGATCCGGGTTCGATTTCCGGCGTCGTCGACCCGGATTTTCGCAAGTGGGAGTCGAGCCGACGATGCCGTTTGTTGGCGAAAGCTCTCGGGGTTCTCTCGTTCTCTCCTCTCTTCATTTCTATATAATGCCCATAATGCAAGTTGTGGTAGTTAGCTAAGCCATTATTACAATATTTTCAATTAAATTTAGCTGAAATTCTTAAACTAGGAATACATGAAGAAACATTCAGCATGACGTGTGACGCGGGCTGTGATGTTCGTGTTTTCTTCTACCCACATACATAAACGTTTATTTAGTCTCAAGTGTAGAGTTTTTGGTGTATAAGTTACTATCATAACAGAGCAGTTGTAAAACAATGGAATTGCATTATTAAGGGCTCGTGTTTCTTCACGCTACTATTCTGATTTAGGGTTTCCCATGATTTTCCGAAGTCTCACCGGACGAATACTGGGATGATTCCCCAACACGATCTATGGTTGCTCGTTTTCCTGTTCCAGAAGTCTGCGCTACAATTGCTTTATGCTCATCATTAACACAGCTCAGTGATTTGCGTAAGAATTACACTGTATAGACTATAAACTAAGCACTCAGCAGAACTTGTAATTAATTAAAAACATGTTTTATTGGGGTAATATACGTTAACTTTTGAGAGTGTTGAAACATTTACACTGGTTTTTAGTTACATGGAAGTTTTCATATTAAAAATAGTAGAGATGGCTGCGAAACGGCTGAAAGAAAACTTTATGCTGTGCTCACTTTATCGTGAAGGGCTTATATCAATGTTATTAGGACTTGTTGCTTCCACGTATCGTGGTATGAAAATCATAACCACAGCGGTGTTCTGAAACATATTTAAGTTACCATTAATAACTGTATTTATCAAGTATATTTATTTCGTGAAAGTAAACTGCAACCTTCACAAGATCAATTGATGATAAAAGCAATGAACACCACAAAGTTTGTGACAATAGTAGGAAGGCTGCACTGATTTAGATGTGCGGTTTACGTGCTTATTGTTAGTTATATGTCAAATATAGGCCAGTCGTTACTCTCTGAACTACTGATTTCGTCTGTAATATATTTGCTGTGCTGCAAGTACAAATACAAGCTAATACTTTGTAATTTTACAAACATGCATTGTATTATTATTATTAGAATAACATCTGCAGTTTTACAAGGAATTTCTTTGGCAGCTGTGATTCCAAGGGAATTCCTTGTAAAAGTACATTTTAGAGTATGTTATTTGAAAAACCACTACAGTACACCCAATGCTTTGAAGGGAAAGGAGCAGCAGTTGGAAAAGTGGCTACAGCACTTGCATCCCACCAATGATATCCGGAGTCGATTCCCGGTGAGGTCAGTCCCCGTATTTTCGCATGTGGGAATCGTGTGGATGGTGCTGCGATCTACCGTTTCCCCGCTCCTTCCTTCTGATGCTGATCGGTACTCACATCGTGTCACCCCTCACCAGCGCCAAAGAACTAGTTGTTAAGTGCTGATCAAAATCTCTTCAATCAATCAAGTGAAGAAATTATGGGCAGTGCTATGCAGTGAGGTTTTCAGTGCTCGAGAGGATTTATATTAGACGAGTATTGAGCAGTGCTAGAATTGAATTCTAGGGAGAAACGGGAGATCTTCGAGAAAAACCTTCGACGCACGGCATTCAGCGTAATGATTCCCACTTTTGAAGACGAGAGTAAAGAAGCGACGGATTGCAAGGTCGAGAGAAACGGGAAATCCCGGGATAAACTCGACAGCCAACGGAAACGCACGCCACGTTTCCCACATAGAAATTCTGGACGACCACACACGGAATCGAACCCGGATCCCCTGGGGTCCGATTAAATATCGCCACCTGCTATGTGCACCGACGCAGCGCAGCTCAAGTGCAGAGCAAGTTAAACGTTTCTTCTATGGCATTGCGTGAGTATATCATTCCAATGCAGTGCAACCAGACGCCACGCAAATGCAAATTTTGTGTTGCACCCATAAAAAGAGATATTTAATCAGCCCCCGGGATGGTAAAAAAGAACCAGAACCACTACAACAACTTTACATGTACCTTACTAATATGCAAATAAATGCCATATTTCGTGGCGTGGCTGTGGTATTTTAGAAGTGGAGAATATCCATTAGTATCGAATACTTTGTAGACGCCACAGAATTCGCAGGCCTTGGCAAGGGAGCACGGAAATGTAGGGGGTCATCGCTCCTGCAAGCATCCGCAGTACGTACATACTCCTCGGAGTAGCCAACAGGAATTTGTAAAACAAACGACACGGAGGTGTCGAGGATCTGCCTGCAAACGCTTGAGTGTGTCATCCTTTACACCTGGCTACCAGAGTTCCCTCGCCTCATGTACCACCAAAGTAACCAAACACCTCGCTCGAAAGCTACGTTCCCCGTATGTACTTCTCATTATTCATAATGCGATAGAAACACTGCCCTATAGAGCTTAGGTGGTGTGGTGTCTACATCAATGCTAAATTTATATTAAATGGTAATGACAGGTTTCCAAAAGCCAATTTCGAAAACATAATCAGAAAAGAGCAAACATAGAAAACAGATTTTGCTAACTTTCTGACAAAATATTTTTCCTGAGTGAGTCATTTCTATCGCACAGTCTCTGATTTCGAAATTTCGACCATTTGATCCAGGTCCAAGAGATTGCGCTGAACGATTGCATCGCCGAAGCCAAACGTAAGTTATTTCTCTCTCAAAAATTCTCGAAATTTCTGTTGGTTTTTTCACCGTTACTTTAAATTGCACGCCCAGTTATAAGTGACAAGAATTGTTAATGATTACATTACCTTAAAAAAGGTTTGTCAGTATGTGCTATTATACTAAATATGTCTTAACACATTAACCTTTATTTTAAAGGAAAAAACGTATGTTTTTGAAGCAAAATGTCAATTCTTATTTTCAGAATTAAATTTACATAAACGTAAGCATTTGACTCAATAATTTTTCGCAGTTTGCTGTATCGTAGTGAAGTGACAAAGTTTCTGTTCGTGTTTGTATATTATGTTTAAACATTTTGGAGATACGAATTTTTCTTATTCAAAAGGGTTGATATTTTATTTATTTTTTTTATAGCTAATGTCATAAAAAATTTACCATGCGACTGCCAAATGCGAAAAATCCGTGAATGAAAATCTATATTTGGCTAAAATTTATCTTCATATTGTTACAAAATGATTTATTTTGTAAGTTGTATTATATTAGGGGTTCATAAGTTATTATTAGGTTGGGGGGTTTCACTCAGATGGTAGCTACACTGTGGGATTATTTAGATGTTATTTAGGGTCAAAGGACTAAGAGACAGTTACGGTTAAACGGTCATTTACTATACTACAATGGCAGGTACTCTGAATACAAAATAGGTTACAAAGTGTTCTATTTGATTAGGAGGG
>PNEQ01062853.1:0-61637 GCA_003012365.1 Medauroidea extradentata
TGCGGTGGGGCTCTATCTTCTGGGTGCGTACTTCAGCAATACGAACAACATCATCGCACCCTTGTGACCCTTGCAAGGCGCTAACATTGCGGTGGGGCTCTATCTTCTGGGTGCGTACTTCAGCAATACGAACAACATCATCGCACCCTTGTGACCCTTGCAAGGCGCTAACATTGCGGTGGGGCTCTATCTTCGGCTACAAGCGTGATGTCTCCTAGATGAAGTCTAGTTTGTGAAGTAGCCCACTTATTCTGCGGCTGCAAGTTATGCAGATATTCTTCATGCCAACACTCCCAAAATTGATTGCCCATGGCACATACCATTTTCCACCGTAGGGTAAAACTAAACTCTCGTAAAATTCTGCGGATTCAGGTACAGCCACCATAGGGCCCCCGACGAGGAAATGACTTGGTGTCTGGGCTGTCATGCCTGAGGGATCGGCTGAAGTAGGAGTGAGAGGTCTGGAGTTGAGGATGGTCTCCGCCCTGGTGCATTGGGTAATCAGCTCTAAAAATACAAGAACTTGTTCCCCAATTACTCTCCTTAGGTGGAACTTGGCTGATTTAACTGCTGCCTCCCACAATAATCCTTGATGAGGACTAGCAGGTTGAACGAAGTTAAAATGTATTAAGTGAGTACACCTTTAAGTAGTTGCTGGAAGACTACAGTGAATTGTCTGGAAGCACCAACAAAATTTGTACCACAGTCGGAGTACAGGTTGGAGCACAGTCCCCTCCCAGACACGAACCATGTTAGTGCTGCCACGAAACTTTCTCTGGTCAAATCAGTGATAAGTTCTATATGAATAGCCTTAGTGGGGAAACAAATGAAAATACAAAGGTAAACATTTTGTGTAGGACCTCGACGCAACTTGTTCATGCGGACAGAAATTGTTCCTACATAATCAACTCCTGTGTTCAGAAATGCACGAGCTGGGTTCTCTCTCTCTCTCTCTCTCTATCTCTCTCTCTCTCTCTCGCTTGAGGGTAGACTACCCATCAAGGGAGGTTGGTTAGTGGGTCGAAAGTAAAAACATCGTATACACTCGAGGACTCTGCAACGCATTAGGTATCTAGCTGAAATTATCCAAAACTGCTGGCAGAAGAGGGACTGCAATAGTTGAGGAACATGGAGGTACTTCAGATGAAAATAGTAAAAAAGTATACTGACAGCTGTGCGTCTTTTGGGAAGCAGTGTAGGGTGCTTAGAACCATAACCTGTTTCAGCAGGGCTAAGTCGTCCGCCAATCCTGATCAACCCCCACATTCATCCAAGAATGGAGGCAATCGTTGCAACTGTGTACAACAGAGGTTATGGGTTTTATGCTGACACACATTATCCTTAAATCATTCATACTGAATGTGTTTACAAATTATAACGGTTGCTGCTTCCATTTCCTGCGATTATATTGAGCCACTACTGCGTCGGGTCTCTTTAACGGTAGGAGAACCGCATCACATATGCCACAATTCGAATGAACTTCATACCAAGAGGAAACTCGCTTAAACAGAGTATAGATGTGTGATCTTGGGTGGTAACAAATGCTACCCTGCCCGGTTTGACGTCTGGGACTACTGGGATCGGCAAGAACTCCTCTGAAGACGGCCATTCCTAAGAAGAAAACGATAACCAGTTAGGACCATGCCACCAAATCACATGGGAACTAAGTTGTTGAGGGAGAATCCCACGCGAAGCACAGTCTGCAGGGTCATACACTATTGGTACTTGTTTCGAGGAATTCTGTGGAACCCACTCTTGTGTTTGGGACACACGATTTCCAACAGAAATCTTCAGTCTGTAAGGAGGAGTTCTGATCCAGGTAAGAGTTACACTTGAGTCAGACTGTGCTTTCAAGGTAGTGATTGTCAAATAGTGGGTATAAGAAGGTGTAACAATAGTGTAGCAGTTTAGACAGTAATTGAGATGCACGAAGCTCGAGTCGAAGTGAAATCTGTCGCAACAGAGCTACTCGTGACTTAGCCAGAACGAGGCTAACAGTCACATTTCCCAGTGTGTTCACAGCTCGTAGATACGCCACATCTGTATACACCTGCTTAGAAGCATAGACGAAACTCTACAATTGTATACTTGTTAAATCAGAGAAAATTAAGTGTGGAAGATGAATAGCCTTGACTTCAGGTAACCCATCTACAAACTGGCTCCATTGGTTTGTGATGTGAGGGGGTAAGAGGTCGTCCCACTCAAGCCATTATATCCACAAACATTGCTTCAATATCTTGGTCCACACAGAAATGGGAGAGAGCCAACCATAGGATCATACATTTTGGCGATCTATGACAGTACAAAGTGTTTGGTACCCCTCTCATTGTTGATACACACAACTTGACATAATCTGTATTTCGGGAGGACATATGTTATGCTGGTTTGAAGTTTAGGGCCAAGAAGAAGATTTTCTTTTAGCGATATCCCACTACCAGTCTTAGCACTGCCATCGAATACAACTCTGAGTTTGGGTGTTGAACTAGAGGTCTTCAAAACACCATGGTGTGTAATAAAACACTCAAAAACTTTTGAATCTGACTCATGCAAGGATTGAGCCGCAGTGCTCTTATGGCTCCATGTGACCAGGGTCTAGGCAGTCCTGCATGAAGTCCTTATAGAGGGCCTTAAGAACTGGTTGAAAGGCTAGTTTCAAGGAAACGCCGTTCTGCATGTTCACGAGAGTTTCTGAGAAGTGGACGTGGATTTTTAAGGGTAAGCTCACTTTGTATCTGCCATCCTTATCACAACAATGCGTGGCTAAGAAATTCTGCTCGCAGTAATCTACATCTGGGGGCTTGATGTCAACAGAAGAAGGCTCCTCAATCTCCTAAAATCTTTTAACTGCCGCCAAAAGACAGTCAAGGCCCACAAACATTGGTACAAGGTCAGGGTTTGAGTGCACTGGCTTAGTAACAGATTCAGGACAATCACCCAGAAGAAACCATCCAAGTCTTGATTCCAAAACAATAGACAAATGTTGGCCTAGTTCCAAATGTCCACTCACGCAAATCTGTGTATAAATGTCTGCGCCGAAGAGGATGTCAATCTGCGCTGGTTTGTCAAAACAAGGATCTGCTAGGCGAAGCGAATCTAGTTTTGTTTTGACACATGGATCCAATTCAGAATTCGGCAAATGGTTGATGATTTGGATACAACAAGGACAGAATTATTTAAGACATGTGAAGGTTCAGCAGAAGACTCTATCTTATATTCAGTAGACCTCTTAAGGCTCACAAATCTGCTCGACAAACCTGTAACCCTTTCAATTACCTTTTCACGTGGAAGAGACAACGCCTGAGATGATGTCTCAGAAATAAATGAGGCTATGCGTTGATGAGTGAATGAGTGAGTAAGAAAAATGGGGGTACTTCATTTTATACATTAGTATGTGTAAATGTTTACATAATGTTTTAATTTATGCATGAAATTAATTTTAAATTGGCTTTATCTAAATAAAAACTTTCAGCGATTTGTATAAGATGTAAAGAAAACCCTCTTAAAGTTTTGTCATCAATTTTTAACTTCTTATTCCACAATCGAATGCAATTTCATAGTCAATGAAAGCGTCAAAGTTGTTACATTTCAAATCACTATTTTTTTTTCTGTTTCACAAAGTATACACATTGACAACTGAACTTGATCTCCCTCAACTGAAATCGTGTGTGGTATGTGGCGTGTAGTGCGTCAGCAACTAATGATACACGATATATTAGTATTCTTACATACTTTTGATAACATGTATCACATATTTACAAATCGGGTTTTTATCGTTGTAGGTGAGCACTATAACATAAACTGTTAATCCGTACGTTTAGGCTAATCTCCACATATAAAAGATTTCACTGCCAGACATATCAACCACAGTTCAAACCGCTGCACCTAAAAACTTTAAAATTTTGAGTAAGTTCCATTCAGGTCATAGGCGAACACTAGGAAGATATTTTTCGATCATCCGATCTTAAGGGAGTGAGAGGGGTGTTAAAGTGTTTTCGATTAATCTAACTCGACAGGCCATTATCGTGATTTTCACATCGATGAAACACTCATACAAATGCATGCATTGTAATATAAGGATTTTTTGAAATTCTATCTCTAAAAGAATAAATATACGTTTCGAATAGTTATCAATGTCTATCAAACCATTCGCGATGTTTTACATTTTTAGTTTTAAAATAATGATATCGTTAGTACTAGAAACGTAACTTGAGAATATTTAGGAATTAGACTCAAGAAGATGGAAAGGTTGTGAAAGCTATCGTAGTGAACTGAACTTTGACTTTAGAATATTTCTATATCTGATACTTCAGGAGATGAAAAGTCGTGGAATGTGTGATTATTCCTGCGAGTGTACCGAACCAGTCGTGATATCGCAGTGCTTTTTGCTTCAGAATGATGCTTGTCACTATCCATCTATTTACCAAGAATTAATTCTTAAGCCTTTAAGCGTTTTTCACAGTAGAGCGACGAGTCGCTCAGCGACGAGTGTCAGCCAATCAGAGCCTTGACGCTAGCGACGGGCGTCGGGAACCTTCACGAGCTGCTGTCATTGGATTTGGCGCTAATCGCTGGCAATGGAAACAAAGTAGAAAATGTGTTTATAGTTTAACGCTCATTCAACCATTTTTTCTGGTTAGAACAAAGTTAAAAATCAATTATATGCTAGCAAAATTCGGTATTTGTGTAAATCAATTTTATATGTTGTTTAAAGTTCGTTGAAACGTAACTAATATATCTGTCTTACTTTATTTTTCGGTAAAAATATTTAACCTCTGTTTTCTGTTTGATAATTATTTATTAAAATTGATGCAAGCATAAACAAATTATAATTTCTTTGTTTTCCGTTCATGTTTATACAAAAATCTTATACAGTTGCTAAGTTGTTTCTCCAGGTCAAAATATGGCAGCACAAGTTCGTGTCGCTATCGGCCGGCGATATTTCGTCGCTCTATTATGAACACGTGGCAGGAACTCGTCGCTGGCGGCAAGCGTCGGGTGTATCGCGCCGCTGTGTTGTGAAAACCGCTTTATGATGTCTCAAGTTCATCGTCATGACGCAAGGCTTGAAGAATTTGAAACCTGCATGGTGTTCAAAACAATCGTCGCAGGAAATCATGTAAGTCAGTCGTATGACGAGCGGACTATGTGAACTACAGTGTGTGCGAAACTCGACTGGACACACTTTGACTTCTTGCTCAGCTAAACTGGAAGTCATGTGGAGTGTCTCTTATCACAGACAACTCGTCCCTTGGAAATACTTGTACCAACGTCAGATACACTGAGCATTAAGATATACCGTGGCATACTGTCTACTAATATCACGTTGCACAGTTGTAACAGAATCACATTTGTTAAAATGCACAATATTATGCAAATAAGACTAAGCCCATATTTCCATTTGTACTTTACCAAATAATAAAGACTTCTAGAGGAATATGGCATTACTATTACACTGATAACCTCATATTAATAAAATTATGAAGCAACTTTTTTATATAACCGTGACACAAAATCACGGTTTGGGCTTTCACTTTACGACTATGTTCTTTGTTTGTAAATTTGAGGGATGATTTATTTTTTGCATAACGCTGTCCAAATATATAACTCAAAAGCCTCTTATGTTATTTTGTTATTGCTATCTGAACGCATTTTGAGCAAGTGAAGTAGCAGGTATCACCACACATTCCTGCATTTCAGACGCACCAAGCCAACATTTAAGACTCAGTGTGTATTTCAAAATATGTCACGTGGATCTGTCTTCTTTCACGTAAAATGTATGACTTTATTAAATCGGATGATTCAGGATTCTGTGATCAGTATATTTTTGTGTATCTGTAATTAACATAAGAAGACTACATTAATTATGAACTAGACACAAATTTTCAAAACAGGTATTTGTGGAAGTTTGCAAAACTCTTACTCATTTAGCAATAAAAAAACCTGGAAAACGCAATCAAGATTGCGTAAACATTGAACGTTACTGTTAAACGCCGTCTAGAGATTCACGTACACTATAATGTAAACATAATGAAATATTTTCGGTAAAATTGTGTTAGTCAACAAAAAAAAAACATACAAATTAATCCTAAACATTGACCACCTATGTACAGGTATTTCAGATTGTAAGATGTATTTATTTACATTTTTTTCATTTAGATGATTGAAGATGCTTGAGTGAGCTAATGTATCACTTTATAACAGTTAAATTTATAGTAGTTATATGCAGAATTCCTTGTGGGTTCTGTATTGTTCGTAAACGAAAGTGGTTAGTTTTCAGGTAACGTACTTTAAATAATTTCAATAAGTAAAGTTCTTCCACCACTTGCAATACACAACATAGCACTAAAAAAGAAGTGAAAATATTATAAAAAATACTAGAGGTTGTAAGTGTCTTAGAGAAAGGGATGAGGTAAACACAAACTTATCATTAAGGGCACTTTTCGCGTCTCCGACGCATCTGTTTATGCTGATAGATTAATATTGATGAAGATTGAATAAATGCTATTTTCTTAATACTTTGCAACATACTCTGTAACATTTTAAATTAAACAACTGCCTATAACTTTCATGTACTTGTACTTCCACACATATACATTGTTTTTTAGGCATTCCATATTTTCTTCTCTATTCTCCCTGAAATTCTACCGGGAAACTAAAATCAGAAAAAATTAAAGTGGAAGAAATAGCTGTTAAATTTCTGTTAACTTTTATGTGATACCTTATAAAATTTATGTGGTAGTAACTACGCAAATTAAAATAGTCTCGTAGTTTTGAAATGGTTATAAAATTAACTAAGAAAATATGAAAATTTTAGAATCCACGGAGCACAAATTATTAGTTTAAGTAGTAATAAGTATAGAATTTAAAAAGAGTAATAAGAAGTTACACAGTTTGGGGCGAGTACGTAATTCTAAAATAACCTGTACTTCTTTTGTATGCGCACATCTGCGACTGCGCCCAATTTCTCTTAAAACGACAATATAAAATGGACTATAATTCTCGTAATTCGCTATGGCTCTCAATCTCTTATGTATATTAAAATGTTATAATCTGTGATTAAAATATGTAATCAGAATAATGTAAAAAATAATCTGAATATTATAAAATAGCAGTGTCACGATTGAACTTCGTGGGAAACCAGCGAAACAAAAAATACTGATCTCGGAATTTCATATTTAGTGGAAAAAATAGTTTTCTTGGTATGTTACAATACAGGAACAGTTAGCTGGAGAATAATTTTCCAGTATCTTAACAACAAGACAATTTAAAATTTGGAAGAAATGTTCATAAGAAAACCTTAGTTGAAATATAGACAGACACCGTGTTATAAAAACCGAATTGATTTAGACAGTAACACATGGTCCATCTTCAGAAACAAGTTTTGTTAATGGTTCAAAAGTCCCTGTAATTGGACTGTTAAAATCATTCACATAAATGAAGTAAAAATAGTCACTATGGTAGAGAATGTGAGATTTAAAACCTTTTAAAAGGTTAAATGCAGTGATTAATTTTTTTTTGACGTTTTAGTGGTAAAGTATCGATTATTCATTTAGAATATATTCTACTAAACTCTCTTAAGACTCTGATTTATAGCCCAGCTTTTTAAACATCTGTATAATTGGTGCCATAAAAATACTTATAAACAAGAAGCGTTCCTGTATCGGTTACAGCCTCAAAAACTACCAACCACATCGATGTTAGTGTAGTAATCAACTGTAACAGACCCATAAGTGTCTTCTTCTATCCCAGGTAATATTGTTTCAGGGACCGGTTTTTCAGGGAGTAATAAATTCTATACGTAGCCATTGTCTAAGCAGCCAGCGTTGCCTTCAACGCAATAGACACATAAAGATGCTTCGATTCTGCTTGCACATAACTTCAGTAAAGCAGGTTCAATGCGACACGAGAAGAGGACAACACAGTTCGCCCGAGACGCAGATCTTTCACGACAGTTTCTTGAACTTATATTGTGCAAGGCATATCTTCCACGAAATAAAGAGCAATATGATGCAGTTTGCGTGTCTGAAGGTCTTTACGTCGAGTTCATCACGTGACCTGTTATATATAATTCATTAAGACGAAGATAACCCTAACGTAAATAGAGCTCTGCAAAGAAGAATAAAAACTATATGATATCAAAACTGAACTATAACTTCAGTAGTGAAGTATTCGAGTGCATACAATACGTTGGGTATGTAAATCGTTCATGTATAGTTTCGTCATCGGATAAAATTTTCTTAACACCAAATTATGTAAATGGCGGTTTTTCGCGAATCCGTTATACGCATATTAGGCCTACTCACATGTGATACCTATAAAACCATTTTTGGCGGGATAGCTTCAAGAATAATATATTGTCAAATAAAACAACACCACATTTTGTATTAAAGGATTTTAGCACTTGCCGGACCTATCAACTAACTACGCTGCGCGAAAGAACTTTCTTATTTCTGCGTATCGACTCTTTCCTAATTAAATGTACATGAGGGACATAAATTATCTCTTCAACTTCAAATGTAAATAAAAAATAACAAAAGGCGGTAAAAGTATGCGGTTTGTTGCATGGAAGAACATGCCACAAAGTTGTTACACAAAATTAGTATACTTCTGCATGTGCGTCCGTTCAAAGGTATCTTTGTCAAATAGTGCTCTTAAACAAATAACTTTAAAAATGTTTCAATTTCTGCCAACTGTATAATCAAATTTTAAAGTTAAAAACAGCTAAATTTGGCGTAATTTTGCAACTTAAAATCAGCAAAATTTTCTTGTAAAACGGCATCAGGAATACCCAAAAACTAGTTCAGATCTTCCTCTAGGTCCTTAGTGTTGTGTGATAACACCACATAAATAAACATTTCCATTTTGCTAATTAATCGTTCAAAATTAGTGTTTTCTACGATTTGTTGTTATAGGTCCAACATTTTATGAGCTTTGCCGAAATTAATAAAAATTTCGTTATGCTTGCAGACATAGGTACTGGATATATTGCAACCAAATTGTATAGGGTAAACCGAACATACGTCGTGATTTACCTTAATGAGGTGATAAAAAATTGAGCAGGATCTATAGACAGAGTTTACTAGGTTACCATCAAAGGCAGATATGGTGAAGTTTCAGCAATAAGTGGCCAAAGTATCATTTATATTGTCACAATTAAAATGTTTAACGTATTTCTGGTATAGGCGTTTCCGGATAAAGTGATCACTGAGAAAAACATTGATAAAGTTCTCTTCTCAGCCAATTCGTATCTTTCCGCTTTACTAGAATAAGTAAAAAGTGCACGTAAAATGTCATTAATACAATATCCCAAAAGTCTTCTCTCAGCTTAGGCAGTCGTTATAGCATCTTAAACTCTTAAACGCAAGAACGTACATTACGTTCTAGAGAATAGAAAGCAACATAAACTTTGTACTAAAACGTAGTTTCTGGAACATTTGAATTACTATTAATTTATTACTACGTTTTCATATTGTTATCGTTAATCTTTAACAGTTTCAATAGCTTGTGTAGATTGCCTTCATGAATCTGGTAACGTATAACTTAGCCTGGTTTATAGTAATAAATTTTAATTATGACCACCTGCTGTTTCAGCAGCTATGAAAACTTCTGTCGTAGCGTATTAGAACTGATTAGAGATATTTTGTTAGCGCTAACAGAAAATCTTCTGTTCTCACGAGTATGACGTAAGCCAGGATCTGTGGAGAAACGCAAGGACAAGGAAACGTCCAGCAAGTTATCCACATGCGAAAATCGAGTGTGCCCACCCCTTCCCCTTTTTTTTCCTAGTTGAACATAAACCGCGTATCCTTTTTTCACAATATTTTTTTTTTCAAATTGTGGACTACAAAAACTATATTTACAATATCAAGAGATAGTTTATAAAACTAAAATGCAATGTACTGTCGTCAGTCGAATCGTTTTTGTGTGATAAACCACCCAAGATGTTTACTTGGACCCGACTAAGTGTCACATCGGCGAACGACCTCTGAGGATACCGCAAAGCTCAAAGTCAAATAAAATGCTATCAATATACGCACTAAAACCAAATACAGTGTGGGCTTTGTTTGTGATTAGTTTCATGCCTCGCTCGTAGCTACTGAAGAAAAAATATTTATCACCCATTTAAATAATAATAACACTGAAACATAACTGTGCGAGGTATATTATAGGATGTTAGAAAATTGAACTTCAAATCTTCTAGAGGTTATTATTAATTAGATATATAAAGGTTCACTTTCTACCGAAGTGATTACAAATTAAGATATGAGTAAATGAAAATATAGTATTACGACGCCTCCACCAGAGTAATGTTTTCGTTCTGTAGTGGAACTTAACACTGATGATAAGGGGGGAAACTCAACAAGGGGCATGCAGGAATAACACTGAAGATAAGGAGGGAAAACTCAACAAGGAGCATGCAGGAATTCAATGATAATCAACAATTTATTTATTTCTTTTACATTTTAACCAAAGGCAATTAGGTTACTTTAAACAATTAATTATTTATTTCAATATCAATGACTATCGATCCCTACAACAACAGCTATAGGAAGAGTTTAAAGGAAATCCCGAAGAAGAGGTGTATTGACTTACCACTGTATTAACTTGTAAAGCTCGCAGCACGATCTCGGAACCAATGAGAAGCGGCGCCCACTCTGGCCCTTCTATCACCTTGCCGCCTCGCAGCTTGGCCTCCTCGGCTCGGAGGACCCTCGTCTTCAGGTGGCGTCATTTACCAGAATCCCCTCTCTGCTCGGTCGGCCTCGCTTTTATATTAGGCGACGCCCTGACGTCATTCGCTGTGCCCACAGCAGCATAGCTAGCTCAGCCAACGTGGATCATATTTGTGTTAGACCCCGGGGGTATTGCATGGGTCACAGCGTTACACAAAACGGCCTAGAAATTAAATTGTTGTTCCACTGTAACTGCAACTCTTATCGAGATCTTCAACCAGTTAAGAAACTCACTTCCGACTCTCCCCGTCATGAAAATATTCAGGGTCGACACTTTCTTACTGCATAAAATTACTCTGCCACTTAGTTCAGTGAATAGTATTTGATTATGATTATTTGAGCAGTATCGTAAGGAACCAATAAGGTCAATAAGGTATTATTGTTATTAACTTTATAATGAAACGCTTGAATAAAAAGGCACGCCGCTGTTGGCAATAACACAATACCTAGTTACGTAGTAAAAAAAATACTACCTCCGCCATTTAGTTGTTATCTACATTCACGCTGCTCTCATGAAAATGCATTCTGTGGTGAAGTTCTTTAACGAATTTCATAAAATTCAGCTTAATAAATCTCAAAACCTGAATATAAAATAATCAATGGTTGCAAAACCGTTTTCAGTATCATTTGTCATCCATCATTCGGCAAGCACAAAATTCAATACTCGCAGTCTTTCTTTCAGAACGCACTAAATGGATATCATATTGTTTTTCTCTTTAAAATTAATGCACTACAATGGGTTTCAAATCATGTCAAGCGAAATTATTACTAATTTTACCGAGACGTAAACTAAAGTTGATTTATAATTTAAATATTTAATTACCAGAATTTCATTGTGTTTTTTATGAATACCAAGTATTGTGTTTAAACAACAGTTATGTGTTTTTCCTAGAAAATTGTGCATTCCAGGCTCTTGGAACGAAATTTAGTTTTGTTCCTTGTGATTTACTATTCTAATGGACATGTTTATAACACCTGTGAGCAAAATAATTGTATGCAGTAAGAGCGTGGCCATCATTATTATTTTCATGGATGATTTTAACGTGTTAAACATCTCAAAAAATTCTTAACATTATACTTATAAACGCATCTTTACTCTAAGCCTTTTTCGTATTTTGACAAAATGCTCTTATTTTAATGAAGAATTGCATCACGACGTTTGGTGTTTAATTTTTTTCATAGAATAAATTTTTCTTATGAGGGAAATAATTAAATACAAATGACATTATTTAAAACGCTTATATTTTTTTCGAATATTTGCCTATCAGAAAATCGTACTAAGTCAAAATCATTTAGGTGAGATGCTGGCCTTCGTAGCATAGTCGGTTAGGCGCCGGTATACTGTACGAGAGGTCCTGGGATAGAATCCTGGCACGCGCATTGACGTTGTATTGTCCATTCACCTCTCTTCACCCTCATCGGCTCGTAATATCTTGTTGTTTAATGGCCGTTAAACTATCTCCTCTAACCATTTAGCTGAAGTCTTAAAATCATATAATTACGGATAAAAATTACTTAGATAATGAAAAATGTATTAAACGTAACACTTGTAAATTACATTAATAATAAAGTCCACTTTCGTGCGGATTGACAATACTCGCAGAAAGGTGGACATTTAAAGAGTCCTGCAATTGTGTAGTAAAATGAAATACCTAACTAACGAGGCTTAGAACACGCCAATACAATGTGGAGTTCGACAATTTTTAATTTTTCAGTTATTTCAGATTTTGATTTCATCGCATTTCTGTTCACACTAAAATAAAAATTATTATAAGTTATATAACAACGCATCTTTAAAGCCAAATAATAGAATTTTTCAGTTTGGGTATTGTTTCTTTTTAGAGCGTTGATTTCCTGTATTCCATGAACTTGGAAATTACGGTTTTACCCTACCTAAAATTTTTAAGCAATTACATTATATCTGTTTCTGAACAACATTTGAAGCTCTTCGTCACGTTGAAGGGGATGCTAAGACGTGTAAAATGATACAGTATACTTAAGGTCACAGAGGCTGGGAAGTGCCCGTAAATTGACACACAGACTGTGGTCTTCGAGAAGCGCAATCGCCAATGAAATTACAATAAATTTCAGTAGTGACGTCAACCAATGCGTCAAGTGGGCCGAGATAACAGTCCATGTGGCAGCGGTTGTGTATCTATCATATCGCTCCTAGCGCGATTACGATTCTATGTCCAGTCGGGGTGACTCCCAGGATCTTACATGTAGGTCTCATAGGCTTTGTGGTGATACCGAGTGTACATAGACGGGTTATCACGACGAACTGCAGTTTCCTCTGTCTTTTCATTCCGAGCAAGCTCCGTAATCCACTCAGTCATCCTAATTCGCAGTTGTTGCAATTTCAATGCTATTTCAACGCATATTACGAATCACAAATAACACAATGTTGTGTTAAATTTACGGGTGCTTCCGAGCTTCTGTGATCCTAAGTGTGATTTGTACATAATTTTACTCGTCTTCGCAATTCCTGTAACGTGACTAAGATATTTAAACTTTATTCAGTGATATCCAGTATACATAAAAAAAAATATCGATTTCGAGTTCTGATTGTCAATGAAAGCAAAACGAAACTTAGACCAATCTTTACAAAAACGGGGAGGTCATGTGTGGTTACGTAAATGTTAGCATCGCGCCATGTAAAGACATTGATTTAATCAAAAATACCACGTGAAACACGGTTCCTAATCACAGTTCCTTTTATATCTGACAGTGAAATAATGCAGCGCATAATTACATCTTAAGCAACACACGTGAAATTAAACATCACAATATATACGTGCCAAGCCAGCAAAAACACTTTGCCTAGAACTGTTATTACTGTGTAATTGACTGACATTAGAGCACTGTAATTGTGACCGCCTTTAAACGCGACCTTTATTATCTTCCTGTCGTAAAGAAGAAGGAAAACGTATGCTTCATAAAATTACATGTTTGTAGCTAAAGATTTTCAGGACAATTGCTGTTTATAGGTTTCCCTTAATACATATATCCACGTTCTTTCTCTCAATGACGGGCAAGAAATTTATCATATTTATTGTTATTTCCATAAATAGTAAATCGCCAACTCGACTAGTCAAAATGAATACCGTTTCTGAAAATGTGGGTATTTTAGTATCGCGTTTACATTAGCAGCGATAACGCTTATGACAGTATTGAAAAATAATTTGTAGTATGATATGCGTCTTCTGAATCCTCACCTTATAGCTTTGGTTTTATTTTATCGTTAAGGACAAGTTTAATCGTTAAAGCAGTTGAGTTCTGCATATTTACCTTCATAAATCTACATTTCAGCTTTTGGGTCTGTGTTCAAAGCCACTTAATTCTTTATTTGTGACCATTCACTAAATTAAGTAGTGTTCTTTCGACTCTCACAAAAAAACTAAAATACGTAAAATTTCCATTATAAAGATTAAGGGCGCATCAATCTTTAAAAGCATACAGTCCTACTGAATCAGACTGTCTTCACACACTGTAACTTTGCAATATTTACAAAGAACATTTTTGGGCAAACATTCAACTTTAGCACTCCAGGATGTTTTTCGTACCACTTCTAAAAATACCAAATTTACGCACAAGTTACTAACTTTGGCTTTCAAGCAGTACTTAAATCATTTTAAATAATTAATCTTAAGAAGCTTTTGCTTGAATTTACTCGTAGTAGCCATACATTGAAATACGAATATTAAATTAATTACAAAAATATAAACTTGCGTGAAATAATTTTCCATAAACATTTTTAACGAAATACATTGAGCTTATTTTAAAGTAAGTAGTTGAAATTAAATAGTTGGAATTTCCAAATTACCATTTGATTACAAATTTTTTTATGATTCTTTGTACAAAAATAAAAGAAAGGTTTGGATTTTTTTGTGTGTGCTTATATATTCACGGCAGTGAAATCTCAGAATACAACAGTCTTCCACTTAGTGAACCGAGTAAACCACTAGAGCATGTAGCCCCACGCCTTTATACGAGCTAAAACTTTTAAATGATAAATGTGAGAGAAAGCTGTGTTCAGTAAAAGGAAGCAGAAATACTAATGACCGGTAGTAAAATAGGTTACTTCATTTAAACTAGACGAAGTATTAACATACCTGTATCATTTTATTTTTAGCCAATATAAATGCGTTACTCTTTATAACTTGATAGATTATTTGTGGTAGTGTAAAAACTTAATTTGAAGTGTACAACATGCTATTCTAATAAAAATGTACAGATGTTTTCATAAATTTTAAACTCAACGTAATGGAAACACCAGTAGGCTATGCAAGTGATTCAAGTAATCATACAAAGTGATTGGACTTACTGAACTATAAAGGTATGTACATATTTATAAACAAGTCACTGATTTCAACTTAACTTTTTCTACTTTTACGAAGTCAAAATATTTTTATCAGCACTTTACAAAGAGAATTTCATTGCTGCTAAGGGACGAAATGACTTGAGCATTGTTGTGAACCATGTAACCCTGGTTCTAACACAGCGATCAGTAACCAGGCCACCCGGCCAGGAATTCCATTATATTAAACATAAGTTGCTGTAAACTGCGATGCAGAACTCCCCACTCTAACAGCGGTACGAGTTGCCACACAGGGCGCGATAAAGGGGCGTGTCACGCTACCTACGAGGTCTGTCTGCCCCATATCGACGCCAGGACCACTTCACTACCAAGATGAATCACGACGTCCAGATCTACGCCGTGCCGATCACCGTGGACGTTTTCTTACATCAGCCTCGGCATCATTAACAAGGTGGGACTGTCATAGACGTAACTAAATTGAGTGGCTCATAAGTTATCATAACTATTCTTGCCTCCCTCCGTAAAGAACATCGTAAAAGTAATGTAATAGTTTGTATTTATATTGAAAATTAAAGCCGCACCTGATATTTAGACTGCGAGTCTCACTTAAATTCCAAATTATAAAAGTTTATTAAATACTGTTCGTTTTACGTAATAATCGAGCATTATTTAATAACTGAAAGAAGTATTTTTCCGTAAACGTAACAATGTGTAACTATTTTGTGGGGTTCTCTTTCTGGAAAAAAAAAACAGTGTATACAGTAAGTCACAAAATAAAATTTTCACTTTGTAACACAGGTCCTAAATATTTTTATAAAACACATACCTGTCCCAGTTACCACCTGAACTCTTTCGTCTGCATACTGTTTCCGTGTGGTCTTCTTCAGATTTTCCCAAACAGATTTCAGGTTATCTGCAGGCATACGATGAACTCCTGACACACAGTTGAAACTACTTGCCATAATTTGCCACTGTTTCATTTTGTTCTGTTGTGTAACTGCAGCTGTGCGTTAATTTTCAATTATGTTAAAATGTTCTCTCACCAAATCTAACCAAAATACTTTTTTCTTCCGACGATAAATTTTTAATTCGTGGTTTTTTTGCCGGAACACGCATTTTCTTTCGTTTTCATTCTTTTTTTTTTTTTATCGTTACAAGACTTGAATAACGACTAACCTACTCGCGATGTTTGTTTACTTTTGTTCCGAAAATCGAGATTTCATAATGAAAATCGGGATTTTGTAATGAAAATCGGAATTTTACTATCTCGATTACCTCGGAAGAGGGTAAGTCGTGGTGAAACATACGCTACTTGAGCGCTATTAAAATTCAAGTTTAAGTTTTTATTTCGATAAAAATTTCTCGATTTTTCACAAAGTTTATCTTCGTTGGTGAAACATGCCCTTAATAGGTATGTGCGTGGGTAAAATTTAGTCAAATAATTTTCCAATTACTGTTTATAAGTATAATTTTGGAATTGGCGAGTGAGTATGGTGAAATGTAATTACCAATTCCATCTTTTTGTATGGAATTCTCGGGCCGCGGTAGCCGAGTGGCCAGATCATTCGCCTCCAACCAAGGCGATCCGTGTTCGATTCCCGGCGGGGACGGTACCCAGATTTTCGCATGTAGGAATCGTACCGGAAGATGTCGTTGGTCGGCGGGTTTTCTCGGGGATCTCCCGTATCCCCCGCCCTTTAATTCCGGCACTGCTCCATTCTTACCTCATGTCACCCCTTCCCCTCCAACGCTAAAGATCTCGATGTTAAGCGCTGACCAAAAATCTCTCACTCACTCACTTTATATGGAACTCAAAGCTTTTAAAAAATGTTGTCTGTTTTATTTGGCAAAACAAAATTAATTACCCTAGTTTATTACAAGGATTCTTGCGAGATTCTCCGTCTGAATTGCAAAAATTATTATTACGTAACTTGGTAGCAATTTTTGCGACAAAATATAACTTTTGCCATTTAATATGAAATATTCACAGTGTATAACAATGTTGTAGGCTATGATTTGACATGTATAAAAAATAAAATATTTTTGTATTTAATAAAAAAAATGCTGAATTTTTAAATGAAAATTTAAAAATTTCAATAATTTCTTACAAATACAAAAATATATTTATTTTGTTTTTGTGTCAAATCATAGCATACAACATTGTTATACACTGTGAAATATTTCTATTTGGTATGTCAGTTGGTTTTAGTGGCGTGCATAAAACCGTAAAGTGCACGTTTTTACGTTTGCGACTCATTACGCAATAACTATGAGAAATACAAAAATTTCCTAAGAGGTAGTTTTAATCACAATTTATGTCTAAAATAAGGGGAAAAAATATCTGGTACAAATATAAAAATAAAATAAGACGTTGGAAACAGGGGTGTACCGCGCCCTTAAGTGTGTATTCTGTGTCTCATGTGAGTATTACGCATATCTTATCATAAAGGCCATGGTTGGCTAAATCTGATCCGGGTTTGATTCCTGGCATCTATTTGTTTGGCCTCAGGAATTTACTCCCGTCTGGTTAGCAAATAACAACTCACTCCGTATAGGGCGCGGTCTACCGCTATTTTCATCACCATGTTTTTGTTTTTTATTTGTGTCAGATACTTTTTATTATTTTGACAAAAAAATTAACTAAATTTAGCTGTCATGAAATTTTTTTTTTATCTCTCAACATAGTTTTCACATAATGGCTTTTTAAAGTCAATCTTTGCGTGTTTCCATTTTAAGGACTATACTAAAACCAACTGACATACCAAACTGAAAAAAATTAACAGTCGATAAAGACATTGCAGGCTGCAATGTCATGTCCATGAAAACAAAGAATAAAAAAATTTTGTATTTAAATAAAAATTGCGAAATTTAAAATACAAATTTGAAAAATTCAATAATTTATTTATAAATACAAAAATATTTTATTTTGTGGTTTAACATAGCTGAATTTGTACCCTACAACATTGTTATTAACTGTGAATTTTTTCAGTTTGGCAAGTGAGTTTGTTTCAGAGTCGTCGTTAAAACGGAAACATGCAAATTTTGGCTTTAACGAGCCACTACACAAAAACTATGGAAGATAAAAATATTTTATAAGAGAAAAATTTAGTCACATTTTGTGTCTAAAACAAAAAAAATAACTGGTACAAATATAAAATTTTTAACAAGATGATGAAACTAGCGGTATACCGTGCCCTTAATATATACATGCCTACAGGCTGTCCAGAAACAAACACACAATAAGCCCGCCACGGGAATGCTGGGCTGAATTGGAAACAAAAATTTTAGTGACACATTGTTGTACGATGACTTTTCATGTGCACAATGTGGCAACAATGGAAGGACAAAGTCCCCTCTAGCTCCACGTCCAGGTATTATTTTATGTATGTTACGTAATGTAAACTGGAATTTAACTTGCACACATAACAAGCAGGTCATAATAGTTGTAGCAGAATAAGTAATATAACTGTGGATCGCATGAGGGGATTAACCGCAGTGCAATGTTGCCACATTGTGCACGTTAAACGTTATCGTACAACATTTTGGCACTTACATTTTCGCCTCCAATTTAGCCCGGCATTTGCGTTCCGTGTGGCCATTAGGTGTTTGTTTCCGGACTTCCTATATATACATGTATGCAGCAAACATCCAAAAGCAGACACGTCCATCTTATCGAGTTGCAGAGGAAGTTGAGAAAATTGGAATATTATAATAGTTACAATGAGAAAAAAACATTACTTATCCAATGGTACTGCATTTTGATTTAATGTACCTGAGTTTATACTCGTGTGTAGCTCGCAAAATTTATGTGTAGGCCTAAAACGTATTCAACTCTTAAGCGGATTTTTGGAAGTGTTTTGTTTTGATGTTTACTCCTCATATATAAATATATATGTACGTCTATATGTATACATCTATACTGGACGCTGGACTACGTACATCTATAAATTATTCTACATTTTCATTTTACATTTTACACAATGTATTGACTGTAACATAGACACTTTATAAGGACATAAAATATAAATATACGTTGTATAAGGTGTATGCCATACATATTATATTCGCAGATGTTTATTTTGTAACATAATTAATATGTTGATGTCGCATGTCACGAAACTATACATTAAAATACATAATGGACTGTAAAATGGTTCCAATAATTTCAGAATACTTAATGGTCCTATACACATAGGTGTTAAACGTAATATGTACAGAGTTACGCGGCTCCCATACATAATGTGGATACACTAAGGGAAGACGTGTTCCATGCCTGCGTCGTAACCCGGCAACAACCAGGGGTGTTTCAAAGAATGCGTGATCCCATGCGGCGTAAGGTGGAGGGCTGCATTGTAATATATGGTGTCCACATCAAGCACTGATATGTCTTCTTTTGATGCATACTATACCATCTGTAATTATTGGTACCCTTTTACGGGACATCCTGTGTGATCATTCGTCTATCACTCAGTTATGGATATTTTTTAATATATTAAGTTGAAGTTTTGTTACATAAATTGTTTTATTTTTTTTTTTATTTTTAACATAGCTAAAAGCGTAAAGTATCTACATAAACGCTACAGCTGTAAAGTTAATGTGGAGCAGTTTACCTTGTACTGGAGCGAAGTGTGTGTCTGCAGACGGATGGGTATCTAGGTAGACGAAGGTATCGCACCACAGTTACTACACACAAGTATGTATGTTTACACGAGTGTAGTGTGTTGACTAGTCACAAGGGAGCAGGAAAGGAAGGGGGTATAGGGGGGGGCTATAGTCCCCCACACTGCCTGGCTGGTGGCGCCCGGCGTGGCGTCTGTATCCGGTGTAGTGTTGCGACGCCTTCATTGGATCATCCTGTACTCAGGCCGTCAACTGCACAGCGAGGCGCGACAGTCATAGCGTCTCCCCTCGTCTCATCAACATCCGCCATGTTTCCCACATGTCACAATATGAGCCTGACTGACTCCACCGGGAACCGAACATAGACCGTTGTGGTGGGTAGCTAATGGTTGACCACACCTCCATAACTGAGGAGCAAACATTCCAAACCAGACAGGTACAATATCCCGAAAATTAGTTAAATGCCTTTTATAAATAAAGATGTGTTATATACGAGTATGAACTCAAGACTCCATAAACAAAACTCATGTCTTATTGAAATGGATATGTTTATTTCCTGCTGGTGCTGTAAAATATGATGTTTATTCACTTATCTCTACAGCTATAAATGGCGGACATATCTGCTTTGAAAGTTTGCTCCTCAAAAATCCTGGAAAATAATAGCGCGACAGACACGACGCGATGTACACGACGGACGTGACGCGATGTTCGCGACGCGAATAATATAACTTGTCCTCAAATCAGTGACTAATCTTCCATGACTTCAGCGGGACAACAATCGCGTGCACGGAGTAAATTCAGAATAGAAAATCTTTGTTTTATTCGCGTCGCGGACGCGACAAATCTTAAAAGCGGGTTTTAATTGTGAACCTAAATGATGGTTGAACTGGTAAGTTGGTAGTGGATGGTATTTATTTATTTATTTATTTACAACAGATTTTACTTTGTTAATAAAAGCGAGTCCGAACATTTTTTGGCAAATGTGGAATGCCCATGAGTATGTCGTCCACTATATTCCAAAATAAAATAAAATAATGTTATCACCAATAGCCTTCGTACAGTATAGTCACTGTGTAGCAGCAAGGAACTATTTACATAACATGATGTTTTAGCATTTGTCGCGAGTCAAAGAAACTACTGTGCGCACCCTTCGCTTAGCGTCAGTCACGTTATTGTGATTACATCATTACGCATGAGAAACTACTTAACATTTCACACGATGTCATATGCATAGTAGTTAAATGCGGAGTTAATTCAAGCGTCAATTGTAGCTGCTTTTAAAATGATGTTATTTAAAAGCGTATCGCTGTCTACATTGATACACATTTGAGTTATACAGTGTTAAGTATAAATCCGGCGTTTAAAAATTACTTGTAAATTATTGGTTACGTGTGTACCACGCCTGAGAGTCAGACAGCCCGCTCAGCGTTTAAGAAAATTGTTGCATAAAACCAGGCGTGGCGCAATACAGTATGTTATTCGTTTACTAGATATTATACGCGAATTCGTCTACATGGTTGTCAAGTGTATTTTGGAGTGTTGCAAATATTCTGACGAGGTACTCCACACTATGTGAAGTAATTCGTAAAATACTGTATTTCTATTTTGAATATATTTTCGATAACAAATAAAACTTAAAAACCTTTTGACAGTAAATTTTCGTATAAATAATATTACGACACTGATGATAATAATAGTAAAAATCAACAATTAGATTTTTTTTTCGTAAATTTTCTAAATTGTGAAAAATGGTGCTACAGGTTAAATATAACCATTAAAAATTTTAAAAAGGAAATATTTCTTGGGCAGGCCGTTTTCTCACCTTGCTTTGTACTATGTACAGATATTTTTGTCTGAAACCATCGCTAGCGCATCGCACAACTCCTCCAAGTTTTATGGCAGTCGGTTGAATGGTATAGGACCACATACGTTACAGACAGTCAGACACAAGTGGATGTCCCAACATTCACCTGGATCAACTTCAAGAAACTATGATAAACCTAATTCGCCGAAGCCGGGCCCAGAACTCCAGTTCTCCCCGGAGTTCAGTTACGTTCCCGGTGTGCCACCTAGCTCAGTAATTAAGAGAGTTGCTTCAGTAGGAACAGTAAGATATGTTAAGGTCTCAGCCTGTTTGAACACGTATGTGTTGTTGCTGACTGAATACAGCTCATACTTGCATGCAATGTTGTGCAGTACTGCGTTGTATACTGGTTATGTGCGAGATAGTGATTATCATTTCCAACCCAATTCCACAGATTCAAGGGCGTGTGTTAGAAAATTTTACTGTATTTTCAGTTTTTAATCCATAGCACCTATTCGAATTTTACTATCAAAATTTTCTCTTCGATAAAGCATACGCTATTTTCTTGGTAAACTGTTGGACATAAATATGAATGGAATCTTTCATTAATTTAACATGCATAACCATTGCAAGAGAATTAAAGGTAACTTTTAAAAAATTTTCTTGCAATGATTCTGCATGACAAATAAATGAAAGATTCTATTATTTATGTCAAGCAGTTTACCAACAATATAACCTACACTTGAACGAAGAGAAAATTTTAATAACACAATTTTAATTATCTATCAAAACCCGAAAATACAACAATGTCTAACACTCCTCTTCAAATTTCTGAAAAAAAAAAAAAAAAAAAAACATTGTGCCAGATAAAACATAAAATTATGTTTCTAAAATTTAAAAACTACTGTGTTCTTCTGGGTGCTTACACAAATTGATTACGCATACCGCAACAACGTCTCGAGAAAAAATCTGCTTACAGTTTACTGTTTGCTTTTAAATATTTCTAGTTATCTCTTAAGGTCGTCACCTAGCTGAGCGCTAGAGGCTCTGAAGTGACGCATCGCCACAACGAGCCCTGAACTAGCGTGTAAGACTCCTGTCTATAATTTTTTACTATTGGACTTAATAAGGGGTGAACATATAATTTAATTGGTAAAAAGTCTGTAGCACAGATCATGGCACAGTTATATCCTACTTTCACGTACACACAGCAGTCTGATAGAGCCGTGTTTAGCTAAGGCAGCGTCAACCGCTCAGGTAGGTCTTCAGTCGGGAGCTGAGTAACCCGGGACGACGCCCCTTAAACAAGAGGGTGGTGCTCTCCTACCCCACCCTGAATTGCAACGGGAGTACATGCAACAGCTTGCAAGTGAAAACGGAAACTGGCAGCACGTTCCTATTCTCCTGAAAACCACGGAGATCACGGAGGGTCCGTCATCGTTGGTCAGTAGTAACGGAACCACGCCAGTAATATGTTGATTGCTTGTCTTCTTCGGTTATTTTATAGTTTCGGAACGACTGGCAACAATGGACATGAACATAGCCTTGTCTGTGACCTTACCTCTAGCCTTTAATTAATTCTTTTGAACACGTTAAGGCGTATGGAGAGGTAAGATGTCGAACAACTGGAATACTCATACGTCGATAAACTACTCGACGTAATTCGATGGGATATTTTTCCGAGTATATATTCCATTAGCGGGCTGTTGCAGCATTGGGCGATAGTTTTCTTTGCTTTCGAGTAAAAAATTTTAAGTGGTATTAAGAAAAATAAGGGGCTGAACAACACAGTTCATAACAATGGAAAACTGTGATTTTTATAAATTTTAGTATGATAATATCCAGGACTCTATAATAACCGAATTTAAAAATATTCATAGTTTTATTTTAAAATAATTTTACTCTCCGAAAACCTTTGCACGAGTGGCTTAGAAATGTTGAAATTATTTAAATTAAAAAGGTGGTGTACACCTCTGATCTTGGTCCTTGGCAAGGTCACAGTAACTGAAGCTACCTTTCGCTGGAAATAATGGAGGGGCGCTAGGGGCTAAGCTCGTACGCAGGCTTGCAATGTCTTTTCACCTCCGTTGCTGTAGATATTGTGAGCCATGACATTGGCATTGGACAAGGAGAATATTTACAAGACCCATGATTGAAGTGTTCGTATCGCATCTACTATAGGCTCTCAGGCCCCTGGTCGGGTAAGTCGGCCAATGACATTTCATTTCACCCACCATTCAAATTTTCTAGCGTTTCGCCAACGGAAAGTCAAGTCAAAACTTACTTTTTCTAATCTCCTCATCTAGAAATGGGGATATCTAAATGTCTAACGCACCTGTTGCACAGTTTTTCTCAGCACAGTACTTTACTTGCGCTGGTCTTTCTGTGCACTTATTCTGACACTTGCCCTCGTCAGGAAGAGGTCGCGGCCTCGACTGTGGTCGTTCCTTCTACTCAACCCTGCTATGCAGTGATTCACGCCACCTTTACCTGAGGAACCACCACTTTGGCCTCCGACTCAGTTGGCGGTTGTTGTTAGTGGTCTGTGTGAATGCCTGGGTTGTCACTACATACCGTTGTGTATTACGGTGTAGCCGTATTATTATTTATTTACTAATGGTTAAACCTGCATGCAGCTTTGACTAAGAACTATTATTATATTACTGTGCGTATTATACAAAATTAATTTTTAACTAAATTAGATAGTTCATAAGATATAACTAATAAAATGACAGTATATGTTGTAGCCTAGGTGCCAAATACTTTAAGCTGCTAATACATTTCATACCAGAATTTCAGTGCTGCTTATTATTTTTAATGAAATTAAACATAAGGTCAAGCTTAAACATTCACATTTTTTTCTACTTCTTATAAGATCAATATTTTTAAATAAACTAAACACTAACAACCACCACTGGCAATGAGAGCTAAAATGCTAATGCGACTAACACTAACCACGGTAGCAACAACAACTCCAATAACCAACAGGCAGTTCTACCACCATACATTTTGTAACCTGTCCTGTTAACTGTCACCGCCACCTACCACAAACAACACCACCAACAGCAACCATCAATTGTGTCAGAGATGAACGAACCTCCGCCTTGAGACACGTTCATTCCTTATACCATCCTTAGTTTGAGCGACTAATGCATGTTGGAGGACCCATTAGACCGAGACACAGTACACGTTGACGTGGCGGGATATAGGGTCCCGTCAGACTAAATAACTAGGCGGTTTATTGGCAACAGTGATGCTCTTCGAATGCAGTGTCTTTTTTTAAGTAGTGCTTTTATTGGTGCCGGGTGACTTAAGAGTATGTCTAGATGGCTCAGTTCAAAAGGGAAACAACTAAAAAAATTTTCATTTTTCAGTTTGGCGTACCGACACACAGACAGATGTGCACTCTACTCAGTTGAAAAGAAAAACTCGTATAATGCACTTGTTTTAATAAGATGACACATTATTCTGATTGCAAGTAAAGAACTAGTATTTTATTTACTTATTTATATTAAAGTGTTATTATTTCAGCAAAAGCACACTATAAAATTATTAAACAACATAAATAATAGCCTCTGAATTTTTTCTTCAAATTAAAACGTCTTCCTACGTGCATTTTACTCAAAATTTGGAAATTTTAGTTTTTTGTCTTTTTAACTGTGCAATTGATCTATTGCCTGTAACATAATTGAAGTCAAATATTTGTATGAAATTGAGCTTCAGATATTTCAAAAATTGCCCGATTTTATAGAAAATCAATCTTTAATAGCTAAGCTTGGAGGGATACCTAAGGAGTAACCGTTATTAGTACACTATTTTAAATAATTTTTACTAAATATAAACCAAAAATAAGAAAGACATAATAAGAGCTTTTATTTAACTTGCAATGTATGTTCGTTCGAGTCAATTCTTGCAACTGAATTTTATAGCAGTTATACTCAACTGTTTGAGCTGAAATTTTGCATACACGTTTACCTTTGATGACAATGCATAGTTAGCTAAGTGATGTCACTTTAAATCCAATATGGTAGACCACTCAATATGGCGGACCAGTTATTTTTAATGCACTGCCATGACATGGATATCAAATGAAAGGATTTGCAGAGAAGAATACGAATAAAGTGACGTCCGTGTTTAGCTCTTCGAGATGGTGTACTACTGCCCGGATAAACGGTTAAGTCTTAGCGGGGTCGTGTCTTAACTAATATCGACCTACACACTGGGCATATTCTAGCAGTGGTGAAAATAATCCAAAGCTGAAATAAGTAAGCTTCAAGCTGAAATAAGTTGCGCATAGCTCCAAACACCCAAGTCAATGTGAGGTCGTGCCGAGGACCGAGTGGCATCAGAGTGTATAAAACATGAAGTGAACATACCAACTCAGGGCACATTATGTTGTACTGTATATTAGCTCTTACCCTTCTACACGAAGATCTGGGAGAGTCGACGGATATTTCTTCGGTATTCGTAGGAACTACATGAAAAAATAACTAAAAAATTAATAATAAATTTTTAGTAATAAAGTATTTTCAAAAACGAACTTTTTTTAAATGCTCTAATAAGGAGAAAAACTTTAAATTAAATCAAATCTATTGATTAATTACATCGCACAAGTTATATTATATAAAAGTTTGTCGCGAAATTTACCAGTGTAAATAAACAAGAATACAGCATGTAACTTGATATTGGCTTAAGTTAATTCTATGGAAAAAAATGTTTTTTATAAAATAGGTAAATCTCGCAATAAGCTTTCAGATCATATAAATTGTGTTATGTCATAAATTGATGTATTCAATTTAATTTTGAGTTTATTGTCTTCTTTTTAGAGAGATTAAACACAATACTTTTAAAAAAATTGTTTACTATTAATTTATTTATTAAAATTAATATGTACTTATTTTCAATTGTATATGGTTAGTGGTATCGTCTTCCACTGTTACACAAACGCCTCACAGGCTTGCCTACCTGCATTGTGAAGAAAAACGCATAATGTTAATTTTTGTGGGGTTTGGGTGGGGGAATAGAAAATTGCGGGAAAATTGTCTCTACAGGGAATGTTAACCTCTGGTGTGATTGAAAAAATTCAAACCTAAATTATTGTACCAAGTGTGTAGCTTAGGCACACTTGGTCACTCTTGAAATAGAGAGTAAGTGTATCTACACGAAGGTATATCTCCAAGAGGGTGTATCTACACGAGGGTGTATCTACACGAGAGTGTATCTACACGAGGGTGTATCTACACGAGGGTGTATCTACACGAGGGTGTATCTACACGAGGGTGTATCTACACGAGGGTGTATCTACACGAGGGTGTATCTACACGAGGGTGTATCTACACGAGGGTGTATCTACACGAGGGTGTATCTACACGAGGGTGTATCTACACGAGGGTGTATCTACAAGAGGGTGTATCTACAAGAGGGTGTATCTACAAGAGGGTGTATCTACAAGCAGGGGCGTCATTTCAGGTTTTTCCAGGGGGGGGGGGCAAGATTTTGTTTTCTGACGACAGTGACCTTGTTGCATCTTTTTTATTAATTAAGCATGTATAAATTAGATACTTTAATAATAAAACTTAAGTTTTATGTCCTTAAGTTAGCATTATTTACATTTAAAAATACAAAAAATATATTTATAAACAAAAATTCCAAATCCAGGGGGGGCATTTGCCCCCCCCCCCTGTAGCCCCAAATGACGCCCCTGTCTACAAGAGGGTGTAGCTACACGATCGTGTATCAACAAGAGGGTGTATCAACAAGAGGGTGTATCTACACAAGCGTGTATCAACAAGAGGGTGTATCTACTAACCTTATCCCATACAGACGCGATATTTATTCATGAATTAAACACTCTTTTCCGTACTTTGTTCCTGAAAAATAATTTCTATTTCTCTCTGTAGTCAGTAAAATTCAATTCACCTAACAGAGTCCTAACATATATTCTATACTAACCGACATCAATTATAAGAATATAGAAATACGAAATGCTTTAGTGAAACTAATGAAAGGAAGATCCTACCAACTGCTATTATTTATTACGATTTGCTAGTATATAAGTGAAAGAGTGCGTCTTGTCAAATACTCCATTGTTATAGTAGTAAATGTGAAGGCCAAAACAGTGTAGTCCGGTTATATTATTCTTGTTAAGGCCTACCAATACTTGGTTCACAGGTCTGAAGTCGTCATCCACCGGTTTTTAAAACATCGTCACCCGTATCTTACTTGCAATCGCCATGTTGTCATTGCGGAACGTATTGCTGAAAAAATCTTAAGAACTAAACGACGTCTGTGTAGTTCATACATCTGTATATTCTCCTGATAAACTCACGGTAAATAAGGTAGCATCTGACGGTTGCAATGTCCCAAACATGACAAAATTAATTACTTTTCAATGGGGAAACACAAGTGATGCCGTTCTTGGAGACAGCCGCAATACTTTGCTGTTTCAACTTGTATGCCATTAGAGTAGGACGTCTTCAAACTGAGAGCTTTGATACTTACAGTAGGTTCTTCTTTACTTCCCTTCTCAACCAGACTACATCTATGTTAAGATTAAGTGGCACGCAAAGTTAGCGGACTAAGAAGACGTAACATGTTATAACATGACAACATTACATTCTTTAAAACACTAAATAAAATTCAACATTCTTTTTATAGAATGTTAAATACTCTAGCGAAAATATTAATACGTCTAAATTTCCAAAGTTAAGTTTGAAATAAGTTTAAGTGTTTTATTTAATGTAAACATGATAAAGGATTTTTTATGTACTAGTCTTTTAAATGCTGTAAAAGCATTACAACATACGTATTAGCTCGTGTGAATGAATTTACGTTACAGCCATTTTTATAATGTGAGTAAATTATATAATACAGACTACAAAAATGGTCGGTTTTTCAGAACTTTGAAAATAGTGAATTGACTCCTTTCATTAAAAAAATAAAAAATAAAAAATTTCACACAATAACGACCATCATCTAACCTTCAAAGTTCATTCCCGACTGAAGATATTTGCAGACAACTACACACATTAACACCTTACTTTTTCTATGACTACACATTACAAAATAACCTGCGTTTTAGAACAGTAGAGTCGTGCAATGTTTTCAATTGTTTAATTCTAATTTTCTAGCAATGGCCTTTTAAAATAATCCATACAGCTAGAAATACAAAGTGTGTTCCGTTTGGTAAAAACATCGCTGTTGTGTGCATTGAAATGAAAGTACTGTATACTTCTTAAGGACTACTTCTTAATGCTTACAATAACTGTGTAAACACTATTTATGTTAGAATAAAGCAGCGTTGCTCAGTACTGACAAACAAATCTTTGACAAAGAGTGAAGATATATTTATCACTCTTTAACCACGATGCCTTGACTTGAGTGCTGGTAAGAGGCGATACTATGTATGGATAACTATAGAAATGTAAGGGCGTAGCAAACAGGAATGCCCCGAGAATACCTGCCGACCAACAGCAACGTCCGACATGTTTCCAAACTTTGCAAATCGGTAAAATCCCCGCAGAAAACCTAACCCTAATTGCCAAGGTAAGAAGCGAGCAGCATAACAAATTTTTAAAATAATGTTCGTTACCATTGGCAGGGCTTCTGCTTCACCATTGCACCTAACCACCCCAATTTTTTTTCTTTTTTTGACAAATTTTGGTAACCCAGATTAGTTTGTATGTCGTAAGAGAAGATTTTTGCGACATCAGTTCAGACGAACACAAATTTGCTCACAGTCGGACCTGGAGATCGAACCCAGTACGTAACGTACTGTAAGCCAATGCACATCAGACTTAGCTGCTGAAGTTGTCCCACTACTACATAACCGTAGCACAGACTAGACAGTAATACAGACGTGGAATGACGTGGCGGCTCCTTTGATACGGGCAAACTTCGCCGCTTATTGACTGCACGAGGCTGCTGGCTCCTGCGTGTTAACGGCAGGTTTCCTATTGGCCCGGCTGCCGACTAGCTGGACAGCCGTCTATGCTGATTGGTGGTCCGCGTTTCCGCCAGGTTGCTGGCCAGCGAAGCCCTTTTGCTGGTTTGTAGGGCTACGTTCGTCGTCCATAAACTATTTCACTTCTGTATTCCTAGATATTCTGTGACCGTTGCCCCCACAGTTTGTTTGACACGCAGGAGTCATGGGTGGAGAAGGTAGTCAAACTAGACTTGCATTGCGTATGTTCTCGCGCCCCACTGACGAAAGACATCCTAAGAATGTGCATAGCCGTTTTGAGCTAACGTTCCCGTTAGACAGATCAACAGGTACTTATCTTCATTTTCTTTTAAAAAACATCTGATATTTGATTACTTTCATCTTAACATTTATGTTTTGCAACTGAATCTAATTATTTCTACAATCCCTGTTCACGGGTTACCGCCCAACAGGTACCGATTGAAAGGAATCTAAATGCCTAAATTTTGGGGTTTAGTTCCTCATGAGAAAGTTAGAATAGATTTTGCGAGACATTGGCAAGTATTAAGCACTTGATTATTTACTTTAATATAGTATTCTATGAAAATATTTAAATATTCTTGGAACTAAACAACGATACTGAGAGGTGATGTTTAATAAGAGTTACTGAGAGTTTGCCTCTGTAAATAAACCGTCAATATTTTACCCATTACTAAAATAATATACCTAGCTATTTTCTTAAGAGCGATACTTACTACGGAGCCCTAATACGACCAATAGGGCTAAGCATATACAATTACACTGACGAAATTTATTTACCTTTCACAGTGTCACTTTCAGACAAAAACAATTTTATGCATTCCGAAGAGAATTCTATAATAACAAACACCTTGATAAAAAAAAACTGTGAGAATGTGCTTCTAAGTTTGATTTTGGACATGAAAATTCTCATTTGTTCGAAGTTCTCAGAGCATTGTAAAACTCGCATAACTTTGGTAATTTAGCCTGTACATAGATGAACAGAAACGTCAATAGTGGTATACATGAAGATAGGTAACTAAAACTCACAGAATGTAATTTTACATATAAATCCTTGTCTGTGCTCGCGCCAGGGCTCTGAGGTAGGCAACACCCTTAGTGCACAAATCTCCTTAGCTATCATGTTCCGTTAACATTTCCTATTGTTTATTTTAGCAGTACATCGTAACAAAAATGGTACCATTATTGCAAGTGCCGAGAATACAACGTTTACATGAAACATTTATAAAACTGTTGTTCCAACAGTAATATAAAACCTGTGATTTAGGCAAACTGTGATACTCCCGCCAAGCATTTGGTTTGCATATGCACTGTGGCGCGTCCCTCTTCTCAGCCTCGCGTCCACAGCTAGCTCAACGTCTCACCAATCAAACCAACAGTTAAACGGCGTGGATTCCTACAACGTAGCGAGTAAAAGAAAAAGAAAATGGCGGAAGTCTTAAAACATTTTGAGATTTACTATCCAAAGTTGCAACATTCTAGTCTCAATACACTATTTCCGAAATTTGAATGTCGGAGCATCCTCCAAGCGGAAGAAAGACGTTTTTATATATTGAAACAAAAAATCGATGACCGGTGATCACCGAGAACTTCACAAATTACTTTAAAATTAAAAAAAAACAAATTATGGCTTGCTAATGGCACAAGCCCACGCGTTTCCGACACTTCACCGCTGCCCACCCCCCCCCCCCCCCCCCCCCCCCCCCCCCCCCCCCCCCCCCCCCCCCCCCCCCCCCCCCCCCCCCCCCCCCCCCCCCCCCCCCCCCCCCCCCCCCCCCCCCCCCCCCCCCCCCCCCCCCCCCCCCCCCCCCCCCCCCCCAATTCCCTTCTTCTCTCCCAGACCGCACTTCCACCTTTCACTCCTTGCCAACGCCAAGGCAGCCTTCGCGCGCAAGCCACCGGCGTCGCCCGTCAGTGGTGCCACCCCGCGGCAGTTTCAGTAGTAAATTTAAGAAACCTTTTTTTTTCGCAACTAACACAATATTTTTAAATGATGTTTGCACATATGAACAGTTTAGTTTTCATATAAAATTTATGAAGTTATATTAAGGAATAATTTTACTAGCAAAAGAAACCTTAAATTAAACATTTGTATCGCCAATTCCATTGATTGCAATCAAACATGGCGCCAATTTCTCAACGTACGTCTCTATAGGCCAGTCTTGTACTAAAGCATTACAAGTTTTCTTGGATAGTATAAATTTAGTTTGGTATCTCTGCCCTCCTTACACTCCAAACATTAGAAGAGAATACATAATATTGTTAAATACAATTTGTAATCCAATTTAGCAAAAAACATATAGAAATAAATACAAGCCAAACAGAAACATTTAAATTAACATTATTAGGAAAACCGTTCTTCTCGCGGTTAAATTAATTATTTAAAGTTAAATATTACTTATTTTAAATAAAATTAGTTCACAGTTACTAAAAATTAATTACTTTAAATCTAAATAAATTTCCACTGAGGTGTTTCCCCTTAACAAATAATATTACAACTAGTACTTACACAAAACCGATACCATTGTTCGAAAGACCACTAGGCCTACATTACAAGTGGCAACAAAAACATATTAAACACACATAATGTAGATAATTAACATGTGAAATTAAATACTGGGCCATCCCTCGGCCACGCTACAGCACGATTCTGCGAGGAAAATTCGTTCTGAGATACAGATGTTTAAGAGAATATAGCAAAAACTAGTCAACAGCTCTGAAAACAACTCAAAAATCAATAAGCAATTGTCACGTAAATGTCTTTCTAAAATTTTATAATCCATCATTTGTGGAAAAAGAACTTCACAAAGTCGCTGCATTTATTTTAGAACATATTAAAACATGTGAAACTACATATGAAATTTGTTAATTTTATTTTTGTAAAAACAACCGTAAATTGTGTTTATAGGCACTTGCAGCAAAGAGTAACCTTTTTTCCCCTTACGAACATGGAATCAGGCATGAATTACTTTTCACAAAATTTGGTTGCAAAGTAATTGTGTTTTAAGAAGATGGCCACCGCTAAAATTTTCATGAAGGTGAAAGGTTTGAAGAGCGATTTCTTTACAGGTCAAAGATCTCAATAAATTTAACATCGTCTTTCGGAATCGTAATTTTACCTCAAGCTTTTGTAGGTTCTTTGCCGAATTACTGTTTTAAAATAAGATCAGTTAAATCAAATGTGCTATTATGAAATTATACAAAGGCAATAAGTTGGCTACTTTCTCTGTGAATCACAAAATTTTAATGGTATGAATATCTTTATTACTTTAGGAATATAAATGAAAAATTTAAGCAACTAGCATTTAATCCATTGCTTTGCCTGAGAGCGTATCTATAAAAAAATTATCTCTTAATTTTAAAATATGAAAAATGGTCAGCGTTTCCTTACTACAAACCGAAATTATCATCAGAATTTCGTTGGAAACGTAAATTTTCAAGTGTGGGGTTTATAAGAAACTGCATACAATAGTATACCTGAAATTAATAAACAATGTTTATGAACTACATGTGGAAAATCCGCACGCGTATCCCTCGACCACGGTCGTAGAAGAACAGGTCTGGACACTCGCCTATCTAACAATGTATTTTGCTTGACCCCCTTGTTGTTTGGCTGTAGTTCGTCAAGTTACCGAGAATGTCGTACTTTTTGGCGCTGTTTTCCGGGCGGTCGGACTCAAAACTCCATCTACTTTTTTCCGTTGTAAAATTTATAAAGTAAATAAAGATTGCTGGAGCCTTTTCTAAAATTTGTGAACGAAGAAAGTATTTCATAAATTGATTAAAAAAATACGTTTTTATAAATTGTTTATCTTAGCGGAAAGGAAGTGGGCGACCGCCGTAACATCAGCGCCAATAAAACACAATATTCTCGGTAACTTGGTACACTACAATCAAACAACAAGGGGGTCAAATATCCAGGCGAGTGTCCAGACCTATTCTTCTACGGTCTTGCTCTCGATGAAAAATAAAGTGAACACACACAAACGAGACACTTACTTGAGGAGTAGACAACTTGTCTTGTGTTATTGCCCTTTGTGTAGTCATCCTAAGGAGTTAACAAATATTGCATATATTCGAAAATGAGTCACGTATGTGACTTATAATAAATACATTTACGGTTGTCGCACGATATACAGGTTGTTCAAAATTCAATGCCCAAATTGATAGGGAAGTTGAATGAGACAAACACAAATAAATTTGGCCATATAACCATGTGTCGGAAACAAATAGTTCACGAGTAATGAGTATTCAGGGGTACCGGGTGTGATTCAGAAGACGACGACGCTAATTGTTTACGGTACTTTATTTATTGAGCACTGTCACAATAAACGTTCAAAACGAGTAACATTAACCTCCGCGCAGAGCTGGTATCGTTGTAGCAGGGTGTTCCTGGAGTTTAGTCTTGTTCTGTCAGCTCGGAGGAGGAATTAGTTGCACGGATTCTTGCGACGGCCACACACTTATACAACACACATCATGCATCTTGCAGAGAACATGGGACTCCTTGCTATGTCGATACCAGCTCTGCGCTGAGGTTAATGCTGCTCATTTTCAACGTTTATTAGTAACATTGATAAAAAAATAAAGTAGTATAAACTATTTCCATTGGTGTCTTCTCAAACACATCCGATACCCCTGAATACTCATTACTCCTAAACTACTTGTTTCCAACACACAGTTATTTGGCGAAATATAATTGGATTTGTCTCCATCTTCCCTGTTACTTAGGGCACTGAATTATTGAACATCATGCACTTACCCGAGATCTCGGAATAATTAAAAAATGTTCAGAGTGACGTGTCCAAGATATTGTTATTAAACATTCATGAAATATATTTATTATAATTATTCCTGCCATTCGTGAAGTAACCTCATGACACATAATTACATCGTATTTTGGTTAGTGCAGAAGAATTTAAGTTTCTTTAGTTTGTTCATTCAAGTTACTTTGTAAGTTGGCATTGCCAACTATCACATCTGTCTTTAAAGGTACGTCAGAAATTTATATGACATCACTTATTGGTGGACGTTCCTTGTGCACGAGATCGTTCCTTGTCATGCTGTAATATGTGTTTCTCCATCGCCAGTTCTATATTAAAATAAGAAGATAAGACAAGTATGCTTTACGTCTCATCGACAGCGACGTCGTTATAGACAGTGCCACACAACTTGGTACAATGACAACAGCTGGGAGAGGAGTCGGCCATGGCCTTTGTTAGGAAACCATCACAGAATTCGCCTGGAGTGATTTCGGGAAACCATGGATAACCGAAATTAGGATGGCCGGAGCCGGGGATGGAACACTGTTCCTCCCTAATGCGAATCTAACTTGTTACCATTGCGCCACTTCGCTCGGTTCAAACAAGAAGATTAAGTTCGAAATTGGAGGTACTACATAATGTGAAGGAAATTAGTGTGTACAGTTGGCTCAGTTTATTGTTAGGTCAACTGGTGTTAGAAATATTTATTTCTCATTGCAATTAAAGCATTACTTTTACTCGATTAAACATTCGCAAAATTAGTTGACATATTAACTTACATTTTGTCATTTACGTAAGTAGTTTAAAATAATTTTTTTCTAGTAAAAATTTTAACACGTGGAAATTTATTGCTAAAATTTTGCTTTGTATTTACATTTTTATCTGATCACTGGATACAGCTTAAAAAAAAAACATAACCTGACTTACACTCGCCGGATTCATCACATACCCTGAGTTATGTAATTTAACTATTTGTAACAAATATGTCACAAAACTATTTTTCGCCAGTCACCTACCTCTAAAATGCCAGTAATACTGTAATTTGGCATAACTGGAACAGTGAAAAATTTACGTAGCATTTAGAACTTTATTAAAAATAGAGTAATAAATATCTACAAGTGAAGAATGACCAAATACAATTTACATTAAAATAATATACTTTGACGTCTACATATTTAAGACATCTGAAATAGCCAACAGACACAACGCACTCACGGACGTTAAAAATACGACTCTTCTATACTGCACAATAGCCTAAAAAGCAAAAAAAACTTACAAGTGACCCTTGTTGTGTACTTACTGTACAACAAAATGATTCTTAATACAGCACTTCACTTTTAGTTTATAAAATGGGCAACTTATGTATATTTTGTAATGAATTAAATGTTAAAATAATAAACCGATATAGTCACTTACCAACAAGAGACCAACATTTAAAATATTCTGAACCAAATTGTGTACAACCTTTATAAAATAAAATCATCCCCATAGATTCTCTAAACTGCTGGAGTGATACTTCGACCCGCGTGTATTTCTCAAGGCACTGAAGTAACTCATTTTTGACGAAGTACTTGTCTTGCATATATTTTTCACCAGCGTAATAATTTCAGTTTCTGTCAGTATATTACTTTCAGTCGGTGACAAGGCAAGGTCTTCAGGCATCATAGCCAAGAAGCGGATGTACTTCAGGCCATCACCAATCATAGCTCTAAGATTCGAACCGCAAACAGGAAGTCCTTGTTCCTGACACTTGTGTTTCGCCCAACGCAATGCCGCGTTAAAAATATCCAACTCGCGCACGGTGTTCAGATCATGTTGCTTCAAAAACTCCACTAGCGACTCCTGGCTGATAGTATAAAAATCTTGCATCAAAAAGGCTTCGTTTGTGTGCTCACGGATTAATTTTATGCTAGCCTGCCTCATTTCTCGGAGATCGTACTTCAACGCGAAATCAAATGCTGTCCAGGCTGCACTTAAATTACTTGGCCACAAGTACTTAACGCACAAAGTTTTCAGTCCGTCCATAAGATACTTATCTGCCGCATAATATAAAGAAGCAGCCTGTGATCTCGTTTTAAATTGCCAGTCCGCCTCATATGCGTAACTCAGCAGCAACTCAAAAACGTCAAACGGTATGTCCAACACTTTAATTCTCGAGTTACTTTGGCAAGAGCCAAAGAACATCGCTTCGAAAACCGGGCTTGCCCGAGCTAGGAGAATTTTTGAAGCTCGTATCGTACGTTCCACGCCATTATGTGTCAAGACAAACTCGCAGTCGCTACCTACGCTACTGTCCAGGATGTAACGCATTCTCGACAATTTTACAGTCTTATTCACATTTTCAACCTCATTATTTATAGAAAAGCTGCATTCTTGACCGATTTTCTCCACTTCAATGCAAGAGCCACATGATAGGATACACTCCACAATAAAGTCGTTATCTTTGACGAAACCTTTAGTTGCCAATTCTTCAAGAATACCGAAATCGTTGAAGCCACAACCTCGCCCACCTACCTCGAACTCACGACTCCCAACCAATTCCCTTGTGTACTCCACAAACACTTGGTTTCTCACTCTAAGCGTAAACTCAGCGTACACTACATGTCTGCCTCTTTCGTTACAAGAATGGCAGAAAATTAGCACAGATATGTTTCTAGACTTCTCCCGTTGCACGCCAACCTTCCACATGACATCATTGCAGCAAAACAATTTCGAATAAACCATCTTGTACTCTTCCAAGAATGTGTGGCAGAAATTCCTGATGACAAACTTTTTCGAAACTTTCGAAATTTCTTGAAAATCCTGCAACAAAAAAAATTTAATCAAATTATGAAGGTCTACTCATTCTCAAATAATTCTAAACGACTTCAAAATTTCACTCAATTACCAACGTCCACGGTACGAAACAAACTTAGACAGCAATGGAAAACATTGTTCTGTTATATGTAATGGTTACTCATAAATACTGTTAGGTGAGGTAAATGACCTTTACATCTCGTCGACAGCGAGTGTGTTACAAACGGTGACACACAACTTGAAAATCAAAAGGACAAGAACTTTATGAGGACTCATAAAAACTAAGGTACCTGTACCGAATATGGCCCACATAAAGTTAAAAAATCAGTTATGCCTATAGCAGTAATGAAAGTACTAAAACATATGGATGGTGTAAAACACATGTTTCTGCAACAAAAAATAATATATGCAGTGGTATATCTCCTCAATAGAACGAATCAAATTCTGAAGAAAGATGTTCAAATGGGCCATATTGAGAATATGGTGCTCTTACTATGGCCCACATACAAATTTGTCAAATGAAAGGTGTAATAGTCAGAAACATGCATAATATACCATATTTATTAATTTGTAATAAGAATTATTGATATATGGTACAAATGAAAAACTTATGCCCGTTAATTAAATTTTTAAGTGTCACAGTTAGGGTACAGGAATGACCCTTTGTCTCATTTCGTCAGCCCGACACACTCTTCGTGAACGTATTCTTCACACCGAACGCACTTTCGCATACCAAGGACACGATCCTCCTGACAAACTCCGCAAAACCATGACTCATTCTTCGCTATGGCTATCAGTTTAGCCTTGCCTCGAACAGCAGTATGGGATGTGGGCTTTGTTTTTGGCGTAGCACTACTTTTACTGGTCTTGTTGGAGTCAGACGACCGCACAGGGACTGTGGCGATGTTCCAGGAACGGGATCTGCCCGAGGTGCAGGGAATAGCTCTTTTCTCAAAACTACCGCCTTGCTGTTGACGGCCAGTTTTCTGTTGATATGGCGAGTTTTCTTCCTTTTAGGTGTTGGGATTAGCTCATGGAAAGAATTATTGACATTCTGTTGCGGCTCCTCGTGTCCATCATCATCACTTGAGTCCTGGGCAAGAATTATACGAATTATGACATCATCCTCATCACTGAAAATTCCGACAGATGTGACACCTACAGGTGCTTCCGTCCCAGCAGTTTGTGGAGCACTGAGAGACTTAGAAGTGTTCGCTGTGCAAGTTCGACTAGATGTATTGGGTTCTGCTGTATCAGGCACACAAGTGGTGATACAGGTTGATGGTCTTTCCTTCATTTGTGGTTGCAGCTCTTCAATCGGGATTTCAGTCACGGAGCTTGGAGCAAAGCCTGCATCTGAAATTGCATGTGAATTGTAGGGGTATATAGTGGTGGAATGGAAACCTGCTTTCACATTAGCTGGGGTTGTCGCCTTGTCCCACACAGGAGAAAAGAGAACGCAAAATCGTTGTTTGGTGATGGTACGATCTTCATAATTGATCCAATATATAATAACTTCATCATCCCAATGTGACTCGAAGGCTCTGAATACTGCTTTGTCGAATGGTTGCAGTTCGTGTGTGGTGTTAGACGGGAGGCAATACAGTGTCACATTGTGCTGTGATACGACCTCAACAATTTCATAGTCTAGGTGACATTTTGCACCATCAAAGATTATTAAACAAGGACCTGGAGTTTTATGATTGGCAAAATAGTGAAGCCAGTTCACAAATGATTTTATTGTCATCGAGCCTTTTGGTGTCATTTGACACACTGCTGATGGTCGCAGATTGTCGACAAATTCTGGTTTCATCCGCTGCCCTTTATAAAAAATCATGGGCGGAATAGTTGTACCTGTTGCATTTCCGCAAGCAAACACTGTTACACTTTCACTACGTTCATTTACAACGATATGAACTCGTTTCACACCTTTGGTATCTAAAACATTATGTGGTTTGTGTAAACTTAGACAGCATTTCTCATCCATATTATATATATATGTGTGTGTGTGTGTGTGTGTGTGTGTGTGTGTGTTCTGGCCGGTTTGATATGTTGAGTCGAGCTAACACGTTATGCAGCTTCTCAAAATGGTCGGAAACTACGGACATGTTGAGCTTTTGTGTTCGAGCAGGATTGAGGTTCTGTGCTTTCTCGTGGATATTTGTGGATTCCGAGCAAGAAATCCACGTAACCACTTTCTCCCAGCAAAGGTCTGTACATCTGAAAAAAATGGTGCTGGCTTGAATTCGTGCAACAATGTTTGTAGACACAGAGACAGATCACTTTCGATGTCATTGGGTAACCCATTGCTGCCAATCGTCTTATCCGTGCACACAAGTCCTGTCCTTGGTCCTTTTTTATGGTTGCCTTACGACCTAATTTTCATTTCACCTGTTCGTTGGATTGCGCATATCTTCTCAGTGTCATTCGGGGAATTTTGTATTGCATAGCTGCTTTCCTAACTGACGTTCCACCTTGCTGAATTGCAGCCAGGGCTTTCCGGAGATTCTCTCCTACCCATTTGCCTCTCCTACTTTTTGTCGTGGTTACTGGCACCACCTGAAACATATCACAACCATACAGTCATAATTTGTGTTTTCCTTCAATGTTGTCGCTAATTTACGAACATTGTATGGATTGTTCTCAATATGGACCACCCCAGGCATACTGTTCTCAGTATGGCCCACCCGGCCATTTTCCGTACACACACTTATGCTTCGATATGCCATGACACATTCCTGACATATCAATATTGCTAAAAAAAAAATGTCAAAATAGAGTAACACAGCTATGCGACACAATATTACAATTCATTACAACATTCATTTCATATTGAATATAAAGACATACTTACCTCAACAGTATTATACTAGCAGTATTTAATAAACAAGAACAAACATCACAACTGATTGCATCTGCAGCCGAACATTTATGGGACTATAACATCTATGGACGGTGTATATGCATACCCGAGACTAGTGCGTGGCGTTCCCACATCGATCCCTGCATTACCTACAAAATGACGACTAGTGGGCCATACTGAGAACCGGGCCATATTCGGTATAGGTACCTTACGTAATAACGAAGTCAGAAAGGACTGAAGTAAAAATCGGACCAGAGTTCTCCCGAATACCAGTCCAACGTGGTACCATTGCGCCACTTTACTTCGTAAATAACGTTAGCCTAGGCCGAGGCAGACTAAGTGAAATAGAAAATAGTACAATTAAATGTAGTATAAAACCTTCATAGCATACACGATTTCACGTAATTACAAAAGACACATATTCTGCACAGATAGGATTAAACGGCTTGATACTCCTGTAGTCTAGTTAAAAATGTTACGAAGCATTTCTGTACAATTCAAATATCAACATGTGTTAAGGGAAAAATCATTTTATTGACAGGCCTTGGAGCTTTCATGTGTTTGTACTAATATACAACTGACGAATCGTAAAGATAAAAAAAATTGCCTAGAACAAACCAAGAATTTAATCGAAGGAGTGTCTATTTTATTGTGTAATTAACAAATTTTCATTATGAAAGTTAAAATTTCGCCACAAGACAATTGATGTGTTCACATGTTAATGAAGGGTTACCCCATAAGAGATAATATTATCGTAAGTACCACGCGAACAAGATAAAAATTATTTATAAGTTGACGTGCGTATTCCATATGATGTGAACCGCAGCACCCAGCATACAAGCCAAGAATGAATATTACTTATTTACTCGACCAATCGGACATTTATACATCTCTGTGCGGGGAAAATCATCGTTAAAAGTGTGTGGTAGACAAACGCTACACCAATTGAAAGCCAACGTGGAAAACTACAAAACAACAATCCTGGGTAGTGATTTTTGCTATCTTGGCAAGAATTTACCAAGAATTTTACGCCGCAATTAAATGTACGAGAGTTCAAAGTCTGAGCTTGGTATTTAAAAATAGGTCACTGGAGAAAACATATTGTCCCGAAACATGGCGGAATATATTGTCTACCGATTACTGTTCTTTTTAATGTTTGCAAATTCGCTTCAAGAAGCCTACAATTTTAAAATGATGTTTTAAGCTCTGAATTGTGTAGGTGCTATACCCAAAGAAGAGGGTTCAAGTAATTTTTCATACGTGTTGTATTGTTACTAAATAGTGTTAATTTGGTAGACGATAATGTTAGAGATGTTTCCCCTTACGGGACAATTTTAGCTCGCATAGTTTTCTCATAACGGTGCGTCAAAGTCTAAATTTGCATATTAAGGTGTCATGCAAATAGTTAAACCCAGTTTATTTACTTAAACGAAGTAATTAACAGTGAAATAACACGCCGTGCGCTAAGTAAATAAATAGCAGAAAAACTCACAGTGAATAACATTTTTATTTTAAAAAATTGATGAGTTTACAACTTTTTTGTTTATGCTAAGACAGTGATTGATTTAAATGTTCAAAAATATTACGTTGTGGGTTTACAAAAGTTAGGTTACGTAGCCCATGGCGCGTTATTTCACTTTGAATTATTTCATTTGAGCAGGTTTTAACTATTTTTATGACAGCGTAACACGCAAAATGTTACTTTGATACACCATTGTATTAAAACTATGCGGGCTAAAAACTTAACTCACAAGCACCGTCTACAAAACTTACACTATTTCACGGAAATATTAAATTGTGATTTTATACCACTTGAACACACTTAAGTAACACGAGGAAGGTTTAATGGACAGGTCTGTCTACGCTATCAGCTTTTTCACAAGCCACGCCATAGACATGCTTCGTTGAATGTCGAGCAGTTGAGGTAAAGAACGCTCACTTAGGTAGGGAAAACTTATCCACAAAAGTGAACACGAAACTATAAATATATTTGGAGTTATTTTAAGGCAACGTAAGTGAGGTTAGGTTGTCTTCTAAAGCAGCGTTTACACATTGAATTGGTCAACGGTCGTTGCCGCTGTGTGGTGACGGAGCAGAGGAAGTCAACACGTAGGTTTCAGCGCGGCCGTTCCTACATTCGCCGTTGCAGAGTTCTGACCAGCCGTTGGAGTTTTCCAACTCTGACATTTGCCGTGGCAATGTCCACCGTACCGTGAAACCACAGAATAAATAAGTAGTAACATAAATTACAAGGAAAGCTGTTTCAATGTTATCGTACCAGCTCTCCGAGCGTACAGGAATATAAAGCTCCATTATGTTGCTTCTAATAGAGTTAGTTGTTATCGAAGGTTGAGCCTCGAATCGTCAAGTTTATTATTTTAAATACTTAGTAAATATGTAAACTAATTACAGTATTGCAAGCACTACAAGTGGTTATATAAACCAATGTCTCTAATCCACGTTTCGAAACGTCGTAAAACTGTCTGTCTGGAAAACTACTGTGTCTTGTTTCGTCTCTTCGTTGTGTCGTTTGTCTTTTCTGTATACGCCTGTTACCTGTTGCGTTTTGTCTCGTCTATTTGTTGTGTCTTTTTGTTATTTATGTGTTCGTGTCTGATATTTGCTGTGTTTTTTGTTTCATCTCATCGTTGTGTCGCATGTTACTTGGTTTTTTATTTTATTTGTTATTATTTTCATTTATTATCTGTTTGTTCCTTGTTTCTATTTGACCCGATTCCATTTTGGAATTTCTTGTTGTGTATGTATCTTGCTGACTAAGCATACTCTGCTCATATTATGGTTTTCTTTTATTTGTTTAGTTTGCTTTGACAGTCGTTCAATTTGCAATGGAGTACGTCCAAGAAACTGAATCCAGTAGAACTAAACATTAAAAAATAATCTAATTTAACACAACTACCTAATTGGCTGTAAAACAAACATCTGGAACAAGTGTTCACGTTAACCGCTGGTCTCCACATCTACATTTTTACATCTTACGCTAAATAGTGTTCTTCAGGACTAGCGGTAACGTGACAGAAGCCAAGCTGGACGAACAAGACGAAGACACGCCGACCAGAACAAACCCAAAAGTTCTAAAACAAATTTTCAAGCACCTCCGCCTCCATATCATCCTCCGGTTATTCAAAAGATTCTTTCAAACGTCCTCGGCAGATACAAAAAACCTCAAAACCAACATTTCATATGATTTCTAAAAAAATGCTCAACAACTCTCGAGGATGCTAGCGACCTTGGTAAGTTGACATGCAAGCACAACAAGTCTTGCAGTGCGAACAAGAGGACAAACCAACCTCCGTTAGTTCTGCCGCCGCAGCAACGGCAGTCGACCAACGCAATATGTAAGCGTGGCCTCCAACACAACTGCAAGAGCAGCCCCTAGCCCCGTGGCGAGTGTTTTCAACAAATGAATATCATATTTATTTCTATGTGTAAATTGGTTTAAGGAGGCGCTTAGAAGAACATTTGAATTATTTTTACAATTTTTATATTTGTACATGTGGTTTTTTTTTTTGCGATTATTTTTACTGTAATGAAAATCGATTAACTTTCAAAGATTTTATATGATGGCATGGCAAACGCATTAAACGGTTTTATGTTTTAAAGGAAAACTATCTGACTTGCCGAAATGAAATAATTCACATTAAATAACAATATTGTATGCCACACGGTATCCTTTATAAAAACAAAAAAAAAATAAAACAACAAATTCCTGTATTAATAAAATTTCTATACTTTGAAATTAAGTTTTAAAAATATTTCAATTTTTGATGTCATATAGGAGACCTTGTAGACTACAACATAGTCATTCAGTGTGAGTTTAAGACAGTGGGTTTATTTTTAAAGCACAAGAACGTTTTATGCAAATTAGGACTTTAATATGCCATTATAAAAGACCTATGAAAGCTAAAAAAAATTTAGTTACAGTAAAAGTTTGTCACGGTGCATGTCTGCAAAGTAACCCATATCTCATACAAATATAAACATTTTTAAAACAATAAAAATTCTCGGTTATGCGACATCTTAAAGGCGTAGAAGAATATCGCAAAGTAGAGTGAGGTTTGAATAACAAATTTTTTTCATAAACATAAACTAGACGTACCAAGATATTATTTTTGTATTTCTTATGTGTGTACATTTTTTAAAAAGAGCAATGCTATGCGTGTTAGTGAAATCTCAAAAGTAGTATATAATTGAGAGAGAGCTGGCTGGCGCAGTGGCGTAGACAGTAGGTGTGGACTCGGTTGTGCACATGTTCTATCAGTAATCTACGGAAGCCATAGTTTCGATAAATTACTCTTCATTTTATTTTTAAAAAAACACGAAACCTGCAGTGTGTAGTCAAACGAGCTCCAAACAAATACAGAGAAAAGCAAATATTGTGCACAAGGTATTTAAAGTGTTTTCATAACAATAACAATTTACATGAGGGGCGAAAAAATTCGCAAACAGTAACCATTGCAAATTACTTTATTTCACGTTATTAGAATTATTTATTTATGTTTAATTTTTTCACTGCAGAAATATTTCCAACAGAGCTTGAGTGTTATGCTAGAGAATAATTTTCTAATCAAGTTATTGAAATATGAGTTTGCAGTTTTATTTGAATTCAATTGCATTGTTTTCTTATGCAAGTGAACACATAATTTAAAATCTTAAAAGACTGTTTAATAGTTCGGTTAATAGTTAATTTTCTTTTCTCAACAAAAAAACTTACCTCTTAAGGTAACCGCATAGAAAAGAACATTCTAAAACCCACTTCTAAACTTGTCCTATCCTATTTGTTGTCGGAAGAACGTTACACACTCATATTATGTTACCTCGTGGGTTTGTTAGGAAGTGGAAATAATAGGACGTTTCGATGCCACCAGCTCAGAGTTTCCATCGTGTAGGCGTTTATCGTCTTAAGGACGATCAAGTGGAAAAAATATCATAATTTTATATTTGTGGAAATTAGGGTTGGTTTTGTAGACATTACTTGAGAGGATATTTTCCTCTTACGAAAATAAAATGTCTTGGCTAGTCTTCACATAATGGCATTTCAAAGTCAAAATTTACATGTTTTTAACTCACACGTAATATGAAAATCAATAAATGAAATTACATATTTTATTTATTTATTCAATAATCCACCACAAGATCGTCTGGTTAACAGTACACTTTGGGGGTATGGGCTTATGTCAATATACATAATATGAATATATTTACATACAATCACATACACTCTGTACAAAAATTATAACAAATACAAAGTTTATTTTGACATTAATGGTAAAAAAATCACATCAAAACTGCACGTTACAGTCTACGGCTTGAAGCATATGAAACGTATTATAAAATATTTTTGAATTTACAAAAATTGCTAAAAGTAATAAAACTGACAAATTTTTGATATTTTTAAACACAAAAATTTTGAAAATTGGCAAACTGTTTAATATTGTTTAAATACAAAAAAAAAAATTTTTGTGTTTTATATGCTTCAAGCCGTATACCGTGACGTAGTTTTAGCGTGAATTTTTCCATCTCATTTTGTTTACTAGTTTTCAAGTTGTGTGAAGTAAAAATACGCAAATTTTGACTTCGAAATGCCGATTTGGAAGAACTGGTTGAGCGATTTTTTTAGAGGCCCAGAAAAAAACGCATGATAAGTACGTCGCGAGAAGAAAATGTTAGTGGTAAAATGTTGCAAGAAGACATTTTACATTTAAAATGTGGCAACATAGCACTGTAGATAGTCCCCTCTTGCGCTTCACAGATATCTTACTACCATTGTTCCGGTCTGCATATTATGGGTGCAGGTTTAAATCCCGAGCAGTACAAACAATATTCTATGATTACTTGACGTAACGCACGTACTGGATGTGAAGCGCAAGAAGAGACTTATCCGTGCAAAAATATATTAAACTAACTTACCTGTACATCTGTGTTAGTAGAGCTTGTTGCCATCTTATAAAAGGATTACTAAATCCCGTTTCTTTAAAATTCCTGCAAACAGAAAAGAAAGAAACTGATTTCATGTTATACAATTGAAACAAGCACTATCATGCAAAATTCACAAAAAATTACACAATCAAAAATTATTTTCTTGATATCTGATTACATCGGAAAGGAATGGTCTACTTTTTATACCGATCGTGTGCAGTTATAAATGCTGGCAGTTACTTTGCGAATATAGACTCTGGCACGCGATTCTACAGTGAAAAGTAAGGCCCTTAGTTGCCGGGAAAAATTGTACACCATTTGTGAAAGCTATAGTAACAAAGCGTGCGGGAATGTAGATCAGCTCACAACGTGAAATATTGTTAATTACATCAATGACAACCAAGGAAGTGTGGTCGGTTGCGCGCCGGCCTGCAGTGCGAAGGGTTCCCTGTTCGAATTCCTGCGAGGGAGAAATGCTTGTGTTGACATAGTTCTTGTTCCTCATCCTGTAATTTGATTATACGGACTGCACGCACCCCACAAACGTTCGTTAGAAATAAACTGTTGGTAAAACTGTGTCAGGCACTTATTTTCCGACAAAAATCGGCAGTAAGATCGGGCGTACACTGAGAAGTATGTGCCTCATAACAGGGCAGCGCAGCGTGGACAAACAAAACACATACGACGCAATGCAATCGTATACCTAGTCACAGTTACACAATTGAACAATAGCAAAACTTGTCAGTTCAACTCCTATTCAGGAGATATGGGCACTGAATTAAAATAAGTGTCCCTTACATCTAAAAAACATCAGACAACTATGAAAAAGTGCGTGCATGCAAAAGAGAAAAATCCATGTTGAATTTCCGTTGACACTGAAAGCTATGGACAAGCAGTTCGATAGTTACTTGCGTTTAAATAGAGATCGATTTAATTAAATCAACTTACTACAGAAAAATATTACTTGCTCCAAGGGAAGAATCTGTCTATATTCTGAAGGTGCCGCACGTTTGTTTTTATCCAAATAAGCACATAGAAGAAACTGAAAATAATACAAGAATTACTGCTGCAGTAGTTATACAAAACCTATCAAGAAAATGCTCTCATAATTTGACGTACATTAACGTATCGTGACGATCGTGGGGTAAGGCCTTCGCAATGCCGTATTTCGCGTGCTAAAATGTCGGCATCAAATCACAAATATGAAAATAGTGGAGTATGACTTTCATTAAGGTTATCTTGCATGAATACTGCTGGAAGTTGGTAGCATTTCTGCATGTTTGAACGGAGGCCCCCACACGCTATTTACTAAAAATGCCGAGGTGGAAAAATGTGGTTGGTAAACAATTTAGATAAACAGTAATACACTTGTACAAATTAAGAACCTGAAAGTCAGTTTACTGTAACGTATACTTCAAAATATTCAGCAGAAAACCCTCAGTTATTATCATTACTTCAAAAACCTTGGTAGGAACGAAATTATATCATGCTGGGAGGTATGATTGGATGTTAGGTACATCTACACAAAATATTGTACAAAGAGTTATTTTGTTTTCTGTGGTCCTTCCATGTTTTGTTCATGCACTCTCTTCTGTCCTTTCTACGCGCTCCTCGACGGATTGCTGTAAGTATATTTTTACTGCTGCAGAGCAGAGCAGAGCTGCCTTGTCCTGTCTCTGAATTTACATTGCTACATTTACACATATGGATCATAAAAACTGTGCTGCGCTGCCTTGGCCACCTGCGTCTCAGTGAACGCTCAGTCTTAAAGGTGGCCGCCTGGGTAGATTTATTTCGGACCTGCCGAGGGCTAGAAGTGCAGATCAGTTACTACGTTTACAGTGATTCCAAGGTACAATTCCGGACTGGACCGAACTTGGACTGGATTCAACATGGAGCGAACCTGAAGTGAAAGCGCTTACAGTAAAAATGTTCGATCCAGATTGACATGTAAACATGGACTGATTCTGTGACTAGAGACATCTCTCTGCAAATCACTGAACTGCAGAACAATTGACTGTCAAAAAACCAGAGGCGAGTATTTGCTAGATATTTTGTTTTAATTTATCTGCAGAGATATATATTTTGAGATATTTGGCACTTCCAATTATCTTTATAACATAAAACAGTTGTATTTCGCTAGCGCAGGACGATTCTAACCTCCTAAATATCCTAAGAAACCATTCAATATGGCGATCGCTTCAGTCCGATGGGTGTTTAAAGTAAACGTTTCAATCCGGATTGTACGGTCCGGTCCACCTCGCCGACTGGACTGGATTACTCCCTCGACTCCTACTTCAATCCAGTAGGAACGCGATTAAAGTAAAATCTGAATCTAGTTTATTCAGTCCACTCCTAGCTCAATCCAGAATGCGTTGTTACTTTAAACGCAGTATATGAGTTACAACTCAATCCGGATAAGAGCGGGCTGATGAATACTGATTCAAATTTTACTTTAAATACCTGGAACATAATTTGACGGACATGAATAATTGTAAATGTAAGTTTTTAGGAAAGTTATAAAAATAAAGTTCTTTACATTAGTAAGGAAATCTTTTAGTTCACATGGCCTTATGGACTAAGTGTTCTCCCCAAAGCTTAGAGATGTATTATAAATTCTTGCTGAAGTATGCGTGTAGTACTACCAGTTGAATTACTACGGTAGGTAGATATAAGTTCATAAATTCAGTGGTAACTTCTTACAAGGCAATGAGTTATGTATTCACCCAGAATATTAGCAGTTGTGTGAGTCGAGAGGCTATTCCCCTATGTTTTATGTCGCCAACAACATCGTAAGGGGTATTTATCCCTACCACCTTGGATTTATCTGTTTCTTCTCGATAACTTCTGTTCCAGTCGACGTATCAAAATATTTGTAACGACAAGGCATAGATACAAACTTAATCGATTTTCTGTAATTGCTAGAACCATAATATATTCATTATTTTGCAACGGGAAACAGCTGAAAAGGAAAAATTGCTTTATTTACGGGAGCGACTACAGAGGCCACAACATTAACAGAAGGAATGCCATGTTGATCCCAAAAAGTTAATGAAACAATAAACTATGCCTTGTCAGCGTGAAAAAAGTTTAAAACAACGTGTCTATTCCCTGATTTATAAGAAAAACCGTAAACCTGATCTGACAGGGATCAATCCCCCCTTAAGCACTCCTCTTAGTCCTTCTCGCCATCCTTCCGGGATATCGTTGTTTGCGGTCCCACTTACCTACGAAGTCAATCCTTGCCACATGTTTCGACGACTGAGGCAAGGGGTCGTTATACCAACTTACCCACTTGCTCAAACCTTCGAGCTAGCCTGAAGACGGTTCATAATTTTCTCCTAGTGGCAGCTACCGTTCCTTTTCCCTCAATACTTAGGGTCCCGAACAAGCTGTTACATCTCCTTGGTCGCCCAGAAACGCCGCCTCGTGACACATGACAATCTGGATTGAAAATTTTACCATGTACATATTTAAGTACTAGTTCACTTTAGATTCGCTCCATGTTGAATCCAATCCAAGTTCAGTCCAGAACGACACAGAACGTGCATCGCACCTCGTTCTAGCCTCTAGCACCGAAACTTTAAATTAAAGCGCATTTCGCCCCAGACACTAAGCAATGTGCAGCTTGGTGATTTATTTTATGTTTCGTTGGTTTCTAAATGGTATTTAACGATGTTTTCATGTTCGAATGTAAGTTTATATAGTTTACAATATATATATATATATATATATATATATATATATATATATATATATATATATATATATATATATTGTTACGTAATATAAGTTGATTGGCGGGTTTTCTCAGGATACTCCTGTCTCCCCAGTCCTTACATAGCATTACCCATTGCAGAACCTAATTTCATGTATTTAACGTCATCCCTCCAAGGTGCGGTCGCGTATAGTTCAAGTCTGCCAAATCAAAGAAGTTCGTAGGCTTTCACGACCGTTGTCTGGGTTGTAGCCGTGTCAATGTCGCATTTCTTCCCGACGTTTAGGACAGCATTGCAGCTTCCATCTTCAAGGGTGAAGTTTCTAGTCGCAGAAACTATAGTTCCCGAAACGTCGGGAAGAAACGCGACATTGACGCGGCTACAATCCAGAAGCCTATAGACCATGTCTGCCAAATCAAGTTATTACCTTATCTCAAGCATCATCAATATACGCTTAGGCCTATACACATAAATAATCTTAGATCATTCCTATTAAATCAAGGACGTAGAATATGTTGAAGTCACCCAAGTGTAAATGACTAACTAATATCGCATGCATTTGTGTTATGGGCAGTGACTTATCTGTGCACTTTGTCATGTTTTTTTACGTATGAAATTAAAAAACCAAAATTGTGCCACGAAGTTGAAATATAATTTAAAACGTTACCATAAATACATGCCGCTTGAAATATTGGATACAAATATTTTACTGCGGTGATTGTTTTAACACGAACACGTCTCTTACCGCTGGTCAGCCACTATATTCCCCTGCAATGTTGTATTTACGACAGCGCGACAGACGCGAAGTGCGGGACGCGAATAAAATAACTTGTAAGCCAATCTGGAGTAACAGAAACGACAGAACGTGATTTTTATCGTACTCGTTTCCTCTTTGGATTGTCATGTTGGAGGTCATGCATGTTCGATTACAATTAAGCATAGTAGACAAAATTTCAAATCTGTGAGGGAACTGACACGTAAGTGAAGTCACATTTACCATTTATAAATATTAATTGATGTACAAACTAACTACAGTACTTCTCTAAATGTAAGCAACTGTTTAAACCAATGTCTCATATTCCACATATCTATGTTTACATGCCTGTACTCCCCGAGAGCTTCCCTTATCACTTCTGATAGAATAATATACTCAGTGGCATCACTATAGCAATAGTCAACGAAATGCAGTTTTATTTCCTAACTAATAAGACGGTTTTGTATACGAATTAAATTAACATCTTTAAAAAATATTAACCATTTTAAATAGGGGTGTATTTTATAAATGTAATAAAGTAGGTTACGTAAAAATAAAATTCATCGGTACCAAAAATGTACAAAGGACATTCCTATGTTACAGAGATTGTCCAAATTTGTGAGTAAAGTTTTGGTCAGGATGAAGCATTCGTCCAGCATAATTTCTTCCACCGGGACACCAGCTACAAAAATGTCATGTCGCAAATGTTTTATCAGTATCAGATGTTTAGGGGGAATGTTTGCTCGCAAAGTTTATAAAATGTATTTCTTACGATTGTTCGAAATCTGTATTAGGAACGGTTTTATTTTATGTAATATTTTTAACAGTAATTAATTTACAAAATTCTGATAATATATTTTAAACCATATGTTAGGGCAGATTTTTGTGTACAAAATACCGGGATGAAAATTATAAACATTGCAAAATAATTAACTGTATCGCACTCGGAAGAAACCGAGTGCGATTGCTGGCTCAGGCCATCTTGAATTAGGTTTACCGTGGTTCCCCAAAATCACTCAAGGTAAATACCAGGACGATTCGATAACACAGGCCATTGGCGACTACACTCCCAGTTTCTGACACTGTGTCGAGTGTGTAGTAATGTTCTCTAATGACCATGCTGCTCACGAGACGTAGAGCGAAATAAAAATAATAAAATACCGAGTGGTAATCTTTTTATATTACCATTTAATGAGGAATTTCCCCCAAACTTTAATTGGTTTAGTAATTTTTAACTTTACACATCATGATGTTTATTTTATATAAAATCGTTACTACTATTTTCACTGCAATAAAATTTTATTCAGCTTTCATAGTTTTTGTGTAATAACATGTTTAAATTCAACTTTGCATAAAAACGTTTTGTACAAGAGAGAAAAAACCAACTTGCTCTCTGAAATGGGAAAAATTCACACTGAAGAACAGTGTCGCGGACTACGCCAAAACAGGTATAAAAATCCAAATTTATTAGTTTCTTGTTCTTTATAGAATTCTCTAAAAATAAGCAGTTTTTATTTCAAATACAAAAAAAATTAATTTTAAAAACTCCACACGGTTTGTTTATGTCTTGACGTAGCTCGTGACACTTTTTCATTGTGAATTTTTTCGTTTCGTGAAGTAAATTGGTTTTTCTTTTGCATAAAAAAGTTTTATGCAAATTTTTATATAAACACACTACTATAGAAAAACTATTAAAGTTAAAAATAATTTTCTTGCAGGGAGAAATAGTCACAATGTATGCCTACAAAAACAAACCACATTTGGTAAAAATATAACAATTATTAAAACTATTTTTAATTTTCAGTGAATCACTCCCTTAAGTGTGTTCAAGTGCGATAAAATCATAATGTTATATCTTTATGAAATAGTATAAGTTTTGTAGACGATATTTGTCAGTACAGTTTCCTCTTACAAAAAAAATTAGCTATCATAGTTTTCTCATAACGGTGCGGCAAAGTCGAAATTTGCTTATTATGCTGCCATGCATCTCACGACCTAAGAAATAAAGTATTTAAAAGAACGTAACGTAATATTTAGAATTAAAAAAAAAACGCAAAGGTATAGGAAAAAGTTTGAATTTCAGCATTTCTTTAAAATACAAAAATTGTTTACTGTATTTTTAATTGTTTCATTACGTAGCCCGTGGCATGTTATTTCACTACGGTAGGTCAGTTGGTTTTCACTATTTGCATGGCAACAGAACATGTCAATTTTGACTCTGACGCACTGTTATGAGAAAACTATGCGAGCTAAAATTGATTCGAAAGAGGAAACTGTACTCAATAAGTATCGTCTACAAAACTAACACTATTTCATATATATATATATATATATATATATATATATATATATATATATATATATATATATATATATATATATATATATATATATATATATATATATACATAAAATTATGATTTTATCGCACTTGAACACCCTTGAAACTTGGTCATGAGAGTGAATTTTTACGAACAGCTTGTTAAATGAATAACAGTAATTCAGATTACAAGCGTACGCAAAATCCACGTCTGACTAAACGTGTACTGAATCTTTTGTTTACATTTTTTCGAATGCCTTAAATTCGCGTTCGTTTAAGTAAATTTGACTTAGGTAAAAATACAGGTGCAAGAAATTGTGCTAGGTTTAATGTATGCAGTTTTATAGACTTCCATGGTCCATAGTACGAGTGCTCCTTGTCCGTTGTAAATATAAATATATTGTGGTACAAGACAACATAATTCTTTTTAACCCTATTGCAGTATATAGAGATCAATAAACTAAGCTGTGAAACTGCTTTATCAGCGCTAGAATGGTTAAACTATACACTTTACTAAACATATGTATGAAAAATTGCCTTGTGAATAACAAGCATTTTTCATTTTAAAAATGTCTAAGACTTATTTACTGTTTAATATTTACCACCTAAACTAATCTAACTTAACTTACCTACCAAATACTTTTTAATATTTACCACCTAAACTAATCTAACTTAACCTACCTAACAAAAAATTGAAAACTTCGAAGTTAGTAAGCTATAATTATCTTTACGTACGACTACTTCCAAAGTCTGTAGATACATTTTAATTAATAAATTGTGCCTTTAAAATCATTAGTGGCTATTATTAATATTTTCTGAAACCATCTAAACATTAAATTTTGTCATAAATTATTGTAATGATTGTGGGTGAAAACATTATTTCTGTAAACATGAAAAAACTGGAAAAAAAAAAAAAAAAAAAAAAAAAAAAAGAGCTCATAATGTGTTCCATTCATAGGCTGTATCTCAAATAGCTCAAAGCGCACTCCTTCGTTCCCAAATTCGAGTGAGAGCGAGCGAAAGAGAGAGAGCAAGCCAGAGTGAGCAACGATGCTCCCTCGCTGCGCCCTTTCGCCGACTCGGCGGGAAGTCATCTTTATTTTCGTTCAAAATCGAGAGAAATATGCTGAGTAAAGAGAAACGTTTGCGTCATCTTCTTCTATGTTATTCGGCAAACATGATTTCGGATTATTCCCAAACACAGTAATGACATCCTCACGATCCATATTTAAACCATAACCTAAACGAAACTGGAAAACATTGTTTTCTGCAACCATTTCTTTTTCCAACTTTCCTTTCCTCACTCTTGGTTACAGTGCTTCGAGGGTGCAACAAGAGTGGGCGAGAGTGCGAGAGTGAGAGTGTGGAGTGAGAGTGTGCACTCTCTTTGAGACCCCACCGTATAAATCTCTTTATTCAGAGACAGTAAAATAATATAAAAGGGCCAATTAGATTTCCAATGATCTTTCATACATCCTTTCAATGTTTACTCTTATGGCAATGTTACCCTCTACGTTTGCATGTGTGTAATTGAGCTCAACGATTTTCTAAATAGAATTCGTTATATCGTTAGTATGCGTGATCTTAATTTTTCAAAGATGTAATCATGTAATTAAAAAATGTAGTGAACGTTCAAACGCAATGCAATTGTACACATGATTTACACAAACTTTAAAATTTGCAGTGTTACATAAATTGCAGCAACATTTTATATTACGAACGTACTTTCTCATTCTAATTTGTCGCCTGTCTAATTTATGTTTATATGATGTGTATTTATGATGTGTTTTGTTTCTTGTAGTAAATTGTAATGGTTGTATACGTTTTGTAGTATTTAAAAAGTTTTATAGTTTCCAATGCTCAAGTTAGCGCTAAATAAATACAATACAATTTGAACGTAACTTTTGTGTAGGACACGCCCCACTCACCCACTGTGGTATCAAGGTCGTGCATTGTAAATAAAAACGTTTTCAGAACATTACTTGTGAAAGATAGACCTACTTGGAAAATAAAACAATGACCAAGACAGATAAACTGTTGCAAATAAATAGCATACAATTTGTATAATTAACCAGTATTTCACTAAATCAAATGTACCGATAGTTCCTACATTTATCGTATAAATTAAATTAAGTAAAGTGTGTAATTATTTCAAGACAGCTTGTTTTTGCTAACCATATGTTCATTAAATTATTACGTAACAGATGTCAAAACATAGAGACAAAAATCTTGCCGTAAAAAAATTCTAGCAAACAACGTGTTTTGTATCGTGTATTAAAATTGTTTGAAAAAAATTCTTTCGATAACAGATACGCACAAACAATTTACTACACTGCAATATTACCTTAGTTTGTAACCAGGTCACTATCCCGATGCACGTAAGAAGTAAAGTTACTGTTGTCGAATGCCCTCAACGTTCCCGTGCGCTTTCGCTCGCTCCGACTACGACACTAACCACTCCACCTACAGCTCTCCAAATTTCCGGAGGCCACAGACTTGTGTAACAGCCAGAAATAGGCCTGGCTTAAAATGTATTAGACTGATTCATAACCACCACTGAACGTGCCTACGTCCGTTAGTGTCAATGTATTCATATAATGTTACCACGCAAATTAAAAATACACCATTTTAGGACTACCTACATGCAAGGTAAATTACCATAAAAACCCAAACAAAACTACTACGGTATAATAACCCAGGATATTTAAGAACGTCCCGGGACGCACTGGGTAGCATACAAACAGTGTCGGATAGCATCAGAATATTGCAACTGTTTTGACGGTTTGCTCTCATTGTTCGAACTGTGCAAGTACCTTAAACACACTGTGCTGACATAAAAACTACGATACAGAGCAATCACCAAACAAATAAAACTGCGGTCGCTAGTGTTTTTTCTAACTTTAAACAATTAATGGCCAGTGAACAATTTTCATTTACTTCCAAAAAAGTAATAAGGGCTGCACACTTTTGAATGTCAGCCAGTATGTCTGTGTCAATCATTATTAGTATTTTTATACTAATATTCCGGACTAGACTGAACGTTGACTAGATTCAATATGAAGCGAAGCTAAAGTGAAAGTGCCTAAAATGCGTTTATAGTAAAATTTTCGATTCAGATTGACACGTAAACATGGACTCAATACGTATCTAGAAACATATATTTGCGAAACATTGAAATACAGAACAAATGACTGTCAAAAAGCAAGAGACGAACGTTTTTTAGATATTTTGTTTGAATTTATTCGTCAGAATATTTATTTTGATTTATTGGGCACGTCCCAGTATTTTTGTAACATTAATCAGTTTTATTTAGCTAGCCCAGGACGATCATAACTTTTTAAAAAACCAAAGAAACTATCTAATATGGCGATCGCTTACTTTTCGTTCAGTTCCGTTTGATGGACGTTTGAAGTAACTGTTACAATCCGGATTCTACACTCCAGTCCACCTCGTCGACTGGACTGGATTACTCACTCCACTCCTACTTCAGTCTGGTAGGATGGTGTTTAAAGTAACATTTGAATCTAGATTCTTCAGTCCATTTCTAGTTCAATTCGGACTGAGCTGCTAGTATATGAATGCCAGTACTTCCGAGTTGACAGGTACATTTTACCCTTCTCTTCAACAGGAAGGAGACTGGAGCATTAGGTTGATCTTCAAACCTGCAACTCCGTGGCGAATACCAAACAAAGTATAAATTCATGGTTTCATTATGCCCTGATAGGAACGAATGGAACTAGCAAAATTATCATGCCTACCGGAGTGTACCAGCTGGAAGGCATAACTAATTTAAAATATAAGTCTGTGTTGGCAGACGCAGTTTTCGAACTACGCAGTAATTCAAACACTTCGGAGGTAAAAATATTCTGCAGTGTAACTATATAGAACTTTATGAAAGAGGATAATAGAAGAGCGGTGCAAGAGGTCGATCCCAGGGTATGCGAAGCAGGACAAACGAACGTGTCTTCACAATGCGTCAACGTTGCGGCAGTAAACTTAATACGCATAATTTGTAATTTGGCAGGTAGAATTTACGTGAACTGAAATCCTAGCAGCATTATATACGAGTTTACACCAGTCGAGGCACCTGGCTGCAGGATCGACAAAAATCATTTACATTCCAGTCTTTGCAAAGAGCATTCATGAAGTTATTACTACACTTGAAAACAGGGTGTATCTACCTCTAGGTAATTTTTTTTTGGGGGGGGGGTTGGGCGAATTCCTAGAAAGTAGCTGTGCCCGCACCCCGAGTCAACGAAGCGGAAGTCCGGGGGCCCTCGCCCGGAAAATGTTAGTTTTTAAGGTGTAAAATGGTGCTATTTAAAGCATTTTCTAAACAAAATAACTTAATATACCACTTAAAATAAAAATTTTTAATATTTTACAGATAAACTATATATATAAGATCAAAGGACCTTGAAGTGGGGGCTCCCTCCGTGGATCCGCCCATGTTTGAAAAGATGGGCCTGAAGTTTGCAATAAAAGTGTATATATATATATATATATATATATATATATATATATATATATATATATATATATATATATATGTGTGTGTGTGTGTGTGTGTGTGTGTGTATAAGCGACGTATCGAACCCAAGGTCAACAGATCGCGAGTCGTCGCCATCACAACGTTTCTCCTTACACAAGGCACGTACAAAGTTCGCAATGACGAACGACATTCTTGACGAAACAAAGCGAACAGAATTTGACGGACAAATATAAACCAATTTTTATTGCTACCGTACTTAGCAGGCGCTTTTGGGCCACTATCAAACATGGACATTACGAACACAAACCCAAGACACAAAATTTCAGGGGAGTGTATGTGAAAGGCAAATAAAAACAAACCATGCTGCTTCTGTCCTCGTGCTCCAGTGAGTTAGGAACAGAGTGAATATATAAGTAGAATGCTGATAAGGAGTAGCAAAGTCCTGAGACGAACGTGTTTTGATATGCCTACGATCACGTGACTCCTGACGTGTACAATATGGAGGACGTGTTAATATATTTTATGACGTCTTTGGAATGTATCAAAGGCATTAATTTATTATTACTTACTTTACTACAGCCGGTGTTTATGCTTGTTTGTTCTTGTTCTATTTTGTTAAGAACAGGTATAGACATTCGGCTGTTTACCAACGAATTATTTGACCCCTTGTTGTCTGATAGTTGATGGCATTGGCGCTGGTGTGCTGCTTTACAGTGGTCGGGATTTTGTATGTAAACATAGGAAATATGTAAACAAGCTTATGGTCAAACAACGTGTTACGAAAATTTAACATTCTTTTCAATAAATGCAATTTTCTACTTGCCTTTGTATATACATTCATATAATATGCACGTTTCTTCTGAATAGTTTCAAGCCTATATTTATTTTTTGCTGTGAACATTTTGTCTGGTAATTATGAACTAAACTAATGATTTACTGCTTTCGGTCGTAAAACAGCTACGTTATAGCTTTGTAAATTCTGAAAAATAAATACTGCAAGATTCAATATTATTAAATAACTTTTTCCCATCTCTCATGCTTCATTTTATGTAAGAAGTATCGTTCTTGCTCGAGAAGCACTTTGCGCTCTAGTAACAGGAAAATATTTCCTGTTTTTTTTCTCTTGTGTAAATCTCCTTTTCTACTCTTTCTCAGCAGGAGGGCAAGTGGGTCAGGCCGACGAGAGAGCATGCTCACCTTATCATAAATAACGGCACATTGCCCGGGGGAGGGGGTGTACGAACTACGACCACGCACACCTTTACTACGTTTAGGGTAAAACTTTAATCCAGATTGTACCTGAAGTGGAGTGAACCCTTTATAATGTGTTCTATGTTTTTTTAACCTAACGACAACACATAACAACACAACAGGGCGGTAACTCCGGCAACTTAGTCCTGCGCGTTTTCTTTTCAGTCCAGTCTGTGTTTACAGTGAAACCTCAATCCAGATTCTTCACTTCAAGCCACCTTAACAAGTGAAGTGGATTATCTCGCTCCACTCCTACTTCAGTCCACAACAAAGTGTTTATAGTAAAATCTCAATTTATATTCCTCTGTCCACTCCAATTTTAATCCGGATTGAAATTTTGCCCTATAAACGGCTTGCATGTCTTCACACACTCTCAGTCTCTAGTGTGCAGTGATCGTTTCAAGTTCTAAGTTATGATGTGTGTTTACGTTATGTTTTAATATTGAACACTAACCCGGAAGCTAGCACATCATTATGTACGACAAGAGAGAAAGTAACTTGTTTATATACTGTTAGTAAACTGCAGAAACTTTAAGAAACAGGAGAAGGTGGTCCTGATACATTGAAACAGGTTAGTTTTTATTAGGTTCTTTCTACAGTGAAATAAGTTTACAGATCTTTCAAGTATAAAACGTTCTATACTTTAATTTGTGCGAAATTGGCTTAGTTTTGTTCATGTTATTAGTAACTACACTATCCTCTCTAGGACAATATTTTATCTTGCACACACTATTCCCATAACTGCATGTCAAAGTCAAATTTTGCACGCTACGAGAACCTATTCCAGTGAAAACCTATTGAAATATTATAATGAAATAACTAACGCTGAAATTAAATAAATGTTCCGGGCTGTATGCTTATAGTTATAAAGACAAAACAGAACAAATTGTTGAAATAAAATATATAAGATAAAGGATTTTTACTAGGTTTTCAGATTTTTTTTTAATTGCAACAATTTTTTGATTCCCGTTTGCATAAATATGTGCGAATAGCCAGTGTGGCTCGTGGCATATATTTTCAATATAAATTGTTTCGTTGCAACAAGTCTGTTGGTTTTTGTAGCGGTATGTTTCAGTAACATGAAGCTTTGGAGTGAGCGAATTTTAAAGCAGTTATCTTCAACCGAGTGAGCTGAAATTTTCCATGCAAGTTTAGTTTGGATGACAATGCATGGTTAGCTTAATGACGTCATTCTAAACCCAATACGGCAAATCACCTAAGATGGCGGACCAGTTATTTTTTATGCACTCCCATGATTTAGGTATCAAACGAAAGGGTTTGCTGAGAAGAATACGAATAAAATGTCGTCCGCGTACAGTTCTCTGAGGAAATGGTGTACTACTGCCAGGCTAAACTGTAAGACTTACTGTAACTCGCGTGACATATTAATTGTGAATAATACATCGCTAGTTTGTTGGCAGACATAAAAGTGGCTTTCGTCGCACAGCCTCTCTCGTAAATATATGGAAGTATACGATCTTTGAAAGAACTGTGCAATGGGAGTGTATGACTGGATTTATTTACTTGGACATACTCCATTGTGAAATAAATTACTGTCAAAAGAAAACTAAAAATAAGACAAGAAAACATAAATAAGCAGAGTATGCTTTAGTCATCAGGATACATACACAACATGAAATTTCAAAACTGGAATCTGGTAAGATAAAACAAGGAAACAAAAAAAAATAAAAGAAAAAACAAAAATATAAAAAATAGCCAAGTTGAAATGCGACACAACGATGAGACGAAACAGAAACACAAACATAAATACAGCAAACAAAACAACGATGAGACTAAACAAAACACAAAGATGTCGCCAGTTCCCGAAACGTCGTTAATACTGACTGTTTGGAAAACTACTGTGTTTTGTTTCGTCTCATCATTTGTGTCGTTTGTTGTGTTTTCTGTTTGTGTCCGACATCTTTGTGTTTTGTTTAGTCTCATCGTTGTGTCGTTTGCTGTATTTCTGTTTGTGTTTCTGTTTCGTCTCATCGTTGTGTCGCATTTCAACTAAGCTATTTTTTATATTTTTTATATTTTTGTTTTTTCTTTTATTTTCTGTTTGTTTCCTTGTTTTATCTTACCAGATTCCAGTTTTGAAATTTCATGTTGTGTATGTATCCTGATGACTAAAGCATACTCTGCTTATTTATGTTTTCTTGTCTTATTTTTAGTTTTCTTTTGACAGTCATTTATTTCGCAATGGAGTATGTCCAAGTAAATAAATCCAGTCATGGAAGTATACGTCGTACGTTTTATAACTCATTGTTAATGAGTTTATCAGCATAAATGCAACTATTACGTTGTTCGAATGTACGACGTAGTTTCGTAATTCACGTGATACTGTATTTGTGAAGTAAATTATTTATTGCTATTGTGTATCGTGGTATTCGTCGTTCAGACTTGACAATATATTTCTAAACATATTTTTGAGCGAATGTTCGTACGTTAACAATATTCCGATTGTGTTTTAAAATCATATTTAAATGTTTTGCGAGTTCATTGTCTACTGAGGTGTGTGTTATATGTACCGAGAGAAGACTTATCACTTACGTCAAAAAATAAAAGTCTCAAGAAAGACATTAAACTTAAAGTATAGCCCACCCATTGTTGAAATAAACAAAGTCCCAACATAATTTTGAAATTATTATGAATAAAGTGCACTGGTCTTCTCCCAGCTCTCTATTTTACATTAGTTTATGGAGACACCGCATCGCATGGTTGTTTTCGTTAGTTCCACGAGTGACAACTTGGATTTCTAGGTGAAACTACTAGCACCAACGAGCTATATAGTAAACATAGAGGGGCGGAAACAGCGATCTCCAAGGCTCTGTGGTGAAGCCCATTTGAATGTAGTATTTTGACCCTAGATAAAATGGCGGACTGTTATATCCGGTCCACGGTCGTAGAAGAACAGGTCTGGACACTCGCCTATCTAACAATGTATTTTGATTGACCCCCTTGTTGTTTGGCTGTAGTTCACCAAGTTACCGAGAATGTCGTACTTTTTGGCGCTGTTTTCCGGGCGGTCGGACGCAAACGTCTTCCACTTTTTTCCATTGTTAAATTTATAAAGTAAATAATGATTGCTGGAGCCTTTTCTTAAAATTGTGAGCGAAGAAAGTATTTCATAAATTGATAAAAAATACGTTTTGATAAATTGTTTATTTTAGCGGAAAGGAAGTGGGCGGAGTTTAGTCCGACCGCCGTAACATCAGCGCCAATAAAACACAATATTCTCGGTAACTTGGTGAACTACAGCCAAACAACAAGGGGGTCAAATATCCAGGCGAGTGTCCAGACCTGT
>PNEQ01062854.1:9176-61767 GCA_003012365.1 Medauroidea extradentata
ACGCATCGCTCACTCAAGTAGGAGAGAGACGGATGTCGAACGCTGCCGAACGCAAAGGCCGATTGTACTTCTTTGTCGCTCGTTCCGCGCTCTCGCTTGCACTTCAAGCCTTACATGGAACGCCTCAGAGCGAGGTAACGCCGCATGAGTCATGTTTTTTCGTGCGTGCAGCCGGCTCTATCGAATTATAAGACGTTGTGACGTCAAAAACTATAATTTGCAGACTTGTTATCGCAAAGTGCATTTAATTGCAGGAATAGTATATTCTATGGCTTTAAACCTACACAACACAAACCAAACATTTACAACTTTACTGCTGTACATTCACAACACAATATACTACATTAACAAAATAAGTAATACTGACGACCCTCGCGGCGAATAGCTAATCATGATATAACACTGAGGTTAAGAAGGGAATGATTACCGCATACAACTTACTTCAAAACACTAAGTCTGATAGCTGTGCCAGGACTCTTTTCTTTCTTTATCTCAATCGATGATGTTACATTTTATCAGAACTTGGCTATGTAAGATTATTTTCGGGAAAATTTCGAATGTTTTCCTTTTTCACCTCACCCATTCAATTTGATGCATAGTGAAGCGATATCAGAACCACTGCCATGTTCTGACATGTCGCCCTCAGCCGAAGCAGCAGGAGTGTAGATGTTATCATCAGTGTTGCCCTCAGCTGAAGCAGAGGATGTGTAGATGTCATCATCAGTATTACCCTCAGCTGAAGCAGCGGATGTGTAGATATCATCATCAGTGTTGCCCTCAGCTGAAGCAGCGGAAGTGTAGATGTCATCATCAGTGTTGCCCTCAGCTGAAGCTACGTATGTATAGAGGTCATCATCAGTATTACCCTCAGCTGAAGAAGCGGATGTGTAGATGTCAGCATCAATGTTGCCCTCAGCTGAAGCAGCGGAAGTGTACGCTCTAACAATTTTTTGTATATTTGCCACTCGTTCGTATAGGAGCGCTAAGAATGTAGGTATGATAGAATTGTTTCCCAGACATCAATGATAGCATTCTTATACTTTATTATAAAACAGACAAATACATACTGAAATCACCAGACTTGTATTGTAACAACTGTAAAAGTTTGTATATTTACATGGCGGAAATATGGTAACTGTCCCATACTGTGTTTAGGTTAATTACATCCTAAACATTATAGGAATATTTTTTTACTGTGTAGATATCACCAGTGTCGGCCTCAGCTGAAGCAGCGGAAGTGTAGATGTCATCATCAGTGTCGACCTCAGCTGAAGCTACGGATGCGTAAATGTCACCATCAGTGTCACCCTCAGCTGGAGCTGCGGATGTGTATATGTTATAATCAGTGTCGGCCTCAGCGGAAGCTACGGATGTGTAGATGTCATCATCAGTGTCGGCCTCCGCTGAAGCTACGGATGTGTAGATGTCATCATCAGTGTCACCCTCAGCGGAAGCTACGGATGTGTATATGTTATAATCAGTGCCGCCCTCAGCTGAAGCTGCGGATGCGTAGATGTCATCATCAGTGTCGCCCTCAGCTGAAGCTACGGATGTGTAGATGTCATCATCAGTGTCGGCCTCAGCTGAAGCTGCGGATCCGTAGATGTCATCATTAGTGTCGCCCTCAGCTGAAGCTACGGATGTGTAGATGTCATCATCAGTGTTACCCTCAGCTGAAACTACGGATGTGTTTATGTCATAATCAGTGTCGGCCTCAGCTGAAGCTGTGGATGCGTAGATTTCATCATCAGTGTCACCCTCAGCTGAAGCTACGGATGTGTAGATGTCATCATCAGTGTCACCCTCAGCTGAAGCTACGGAAGTGTAGATGTCATCATCAGTGTCGGCCTCAGCTGAAGCTGCGGATGTGTAAATGTCATCATTGTATTCGCCGCTGCTTGCCAACCAAAAGTTCATGTCGATTCTTTCTATCCCCTGCTCCACTAGCGCAAAAGGACGCCATTATTATTCTACAATGTTTCATACATTCAAACATACTGTCTTCCAATCGCTGAAATACAAGCATAGTAAAATTTTGATTTTAAGCAGCATAGAAAGTTTTCCAATGTTGCTTGCCACAAATTTTAGTTTTGCTTACTGACTGAAATCTCACGGAAAAAAAATAAGACCCAAAAATTAATTTTGAGCGCAAAATTCATCAGAGGTTATGTTTATAAGTTGAACAGTAATTTATTACACATAAAGTTGTCCATGCAACTTCACGTCATCGGTGAAAATAGTCTTTTGTGATTTAACGTTCAGTCTCTTCTTGTAGCCCCCGTATAAAAAAATATATTTTAACTCCAATGTAATGACCACGGCTGTATAAGAACAGGTCTGTACACTGGAAGTTTAAATACAGGCTACGTACGTATTGTTCAAGGGAAATACTCGTCGACATTACAAGTACTGTGACTATGTTGTAATTGGATGATGATATAAAGCAATGTTTCAACAGCACCATTTTAGTGGTGGCGCTTCAGTCATAAAGAGGTCAACTCATTAGTGTCGAAAGATTGACTAGTATCCAGACCTGTTCTTCTATAGCCGTGGGCATTGTAGTTCGCCCAGCCCGTTACTGGCAAAAAGTTGTCAGACATGTACGCCTGCTGTGCGATGCTTGTGAACGGACAAAACAAAAGGAAACCTGGAATATGACCCAAGAGATAGATCCGCTCGTTCCACGAAACCGAACACACTCCACTACCTACGTGCAAGAGCAAACGGTCCATTTCAACACCGATTGGGGAGAAGACATAAAAACAGTCAACAAAGCCTTATTCGTTATTGATCGTAGCTCTGAAGATTCTTCTGGAAAGAGATAATGATACAGTTACAGCTCGAGACGAGTTTAAAACAACACCCATAGGGTGATCCGGCTACATATGCCGTTAGGCCGAAGAATGGACTCACGTCTTGCAAGATGTAAGCACTGTAACAAACTGAAGTGTCCCAGCTTTGCGAAAGGCAAGAAAGTTCTCAAATTCGCAAAAAAAAAAAAAAAAACGTCCTAGGTTTTTAAGTGCGTTGCTCAAATAACCGCAGACAATCAGAAATTATAGGTTATAAATAAGTAAATTTTGTAAGTTTGGTTGTAAATGGCTACCAGTATTATGATCAAAAATATGCCCAGTGTCACTATGTTAATATTACAGGTTCTCTAAAATTTCGATCGTAACGTAGACAGTACTGATCACAGAAGAAAAGTGAGAAGTAAATTGAAAACGCAGAAATATATAAACAAATATTTAATACGTCAACTCTGTACATTTAAAGAACATTAATGCCGAGGCGGTTAAAAATTACCACCACCTAATTCAATATCCTAGCGCGTAACCAGAGTGATTCCGGTCATGTTCAAGTGGTAAAATCATAAATTTATGTTTGTTTAAAATAGGGTAAGTTATGTAGACATTACTTGAGAGTATATTTTCCTCTTACAAAAAAAAAATAGCTGAGCCACTTTTCCCACAATGCACATTTCAAAGTCACAATTTGCGTGTTTTTACTTCATACAAAACTTGATAACCAATAAACTTAATTACATCACACCAAAACCTAATGTCACGGTCTACAACTTGAAGCATATAAAAACCCATTGTAAAATTATTTTTGTATTTTAAATAATTGATAAAAGTAAAAATATTTGCAAATTTTAGAAATGTTCTTAAAAATACAAACTCTTCTTTTTCGTAGTGGATTTTTCCATACTTCAAGCATAGTAGCTTGGGACTTTACTTCATTTCGTAATGTTTATTGGTTTTCAAGTTTTGTATGAAGTCAAAATATGCAAATTTTGACTTTGAAATGCCGTTAAGGGAAAAATCGCTACGCTATTTGTTTGTAAGAGGAAAGTGTACTACCAAATAACGTCTATAAAACTAACGCAATTTCATACAAACATAAAATTGTAATTTTTTCCCACTTGAACTCCCTTAAAAGTTAAGTCTCCCTCATGCATGTTAATTTTTTTTACTTGCCTATTTTTTGTTTCGCCACCGAAAATTCCAGAAGTACTAAAACGAGAACACAGTTATTGATTTTACCTTTCAGTAGACGTATAATAAGTGTAGTAGGAACTAATAATTTTTTTAATTTTTTACAAAAAAAGACATAATTGTGAGTCCTAGTTCACTTTACATACGTCAAATAGATGTGTTTTCATTGTGGTACTTTCGGAGTTTTCGGTCGTGAAACAAAACTAGGCAAAGAAAACTAATAAATCAATACGTAGGGGGTTACTGACTATATTAAAGGCGCCGCCTACCTGCGCATTAGAGGCTCAGAAGTGACGGAGCTATAGGGGAGGCCTTGAAGCGTACATGTTATGTCGCAATGCCACAACAAGCCAAGCGATAAACACGCTTGTAAGATTTCCGCCGATCCATTTTTACTATGGGACTTTAAGCGGCCAGCATATCATTTTATTCCTGGCAATTCTGTGCACGTTTTTATCTGAGTTTCACCTGCATCCAGTTCGTAAATTTTCATTTGCGACGTTAAAAAAAAATACCGTTTATAGCAATGTCGAAGGGCTTAAAACAATAATTTTAATTAGCATGGTGTCTTAAGGCCATGCTCTCTATAGTTTATACGTTTTTAGCGACATTAATTTCTTACCCCTGAATGATAGCAGATATCAAAAATCTGTATAGAAAGTTTAAAATTGCCTTCTACATGTTGGCTGATTTTTTCAAGGCAGTAAATACTATAGTTTTAAAAAATTATGTTACTAACGAAATTCTGGTTAATTGACTTTTTAACTGGATTTATTTGCGTAGACATGCTCCATTGCGAAATAAATGACTATCAAAATAATACTAAATGTAAGAAATATTTAGTTTTCTTTTGACAGTCATTTATTTCGCAATGGAGTATGTCCAAGCAAATAAATCCAGTCATGCACTCCCACTGTAAAGTTCTTTCAATGATCATAATTGACTTTTTAGTTGAAACTGTATAATTTCTTGCATTTAAACATTAGCAATCATGATTAAAACTATTTTAACAAAACTGCCAGGCAGATTTTCGATATCTGCTATCGTTTAAGCTTAAAAAATAGTTATCGCAAAAGTAATAAAATATTTGACATGCTTGCTTGCACGAAGTGTTTTTTTTTTTCGTACTTTGGCACAATGGACACATGTGGAGTAGTTTCGTTAAAAACTAGTAGTAGTTCCCCCCGCACATTAAAGTGCATTATAAGCGAGTGGCAGGCAGCGCCTCAAAATTTAATCGCCTAGTCATGTTTAATCGTCGACACTGCTGGTGCATATTTGATGTTCTGGTTTACTACGACTGACATTTAAGTATAAAATGTTGACTTACTTATGTAATGAAACTATTGATTTAAATAGCACATAGTGTCACTAACACGTTCAGTGTTTTGATTTCTGCAGTTGCAGCCATTGTGGCATTAGTTACTGTAGAAACGTCTTCAAAGCGTTATGCCTGCTTGAAAGAGAACGCCAATATACTATATTTAAAGGTGTTTGCTTTTAGCACGTTCGCTTTCCACGTTTATGGACAAGTGCAGTTACAAGTGGGAGAAAAATTGGCTCTTATCCGTAGACTTTTTCCCTCTATTGTATGCCAGTTTGTACACGAGTGTTTTGTTTTTCATAAAGCAGTAAATTTTACATACAATCGGCTTTGAGAGAGCACGATGAGTAAATGTAGCTCAAAAATTTTTTTGTCACTGCTATGGGGAAGAGAGCTTACAAATATAATTGTGGAGAGACGTGAGAGGGGAATAAACTGGTTAATATTCCTTCTCAATGTCTCAAGCGTTATAAAAGAGAGCTGTCAAGTGTCTCGTGGTTGCATTAACATCGTTCCTACGTCAGCAAATTCTTGGAAGAGACTTTCTTATTTTAAAAATCTCTCCTGGGGAGGGGTCTAGTAACTTATCGTATTAGAGTAGAATGATTATTTACCCCCAAGTAAAGTTAATTTTCTTGACGTTCCCCTTCTGGGGTGCGATGGGTAGAGGAGAACATTATTGGTTGCCTCGTGTCTAGGCAAAATCCCACAAAACTAATTTAATGCAAATCATGCAGTTTATTATCAGAGAAAAGTAAGAAACCTTTAGTCAGTGGCAAAGCTTCGCACTTCTATTCGTGGATATGAGATACAATGTTTGAAATTAATTAAGCATAATTTGTAATAACTACTCTACGACAAACACGTTCTTGCTCTTATGTGTTTTCCTTGTTACTATTAGACAGATAATCTCACCATGTCTGTAAGACGTCAGTCACAAGTGTCATTGTTCGTAAACATGATTTTTAGTTTGACAGATTGGGTTAATGTACTTTATTTAATGTTTTAAAAGAGTAAATTAAGTTATCTGTAATTAATTCTCACCAAAACAAATATGAAATTTTTATTTTTAAATGTCATTGACCATTTTCTGAAATGAAATCAAAAATTAAAAAAAACATACAAATATCATCAGAAAATGTTCTGTTATACTTAATTTTGCCCTAAATATTTCATTAAATATTATATTACCTAACAGCTGAAAGTAATTTATCGTGTGGTGAGAATAGTAAATTATTTTATGGTTCTTCCGTATTTAAATTTAGTGTATCTTATCAGTCATAAAATATATTAAAAGTGAATTTAACTCTTAAGTTATTATATTGCCCTTCTCATTAAAAATAATTAAAAGTAATGGTGCTTTATTAAAAACATTTCATGTCAGGCGGGAGAGTTGATGGTTAAGTGGCTAGCAATAACTTTCAGTCATAAATAACAAATTTCATATAGCTTTAATTTGAAAAAATTATTCGCTAGCAAACGTATGCGCAAACTTTCTCCACTTTTAAAATACATTTTTTCGATTACTTATTTGGTACTGATAAAATACTGGACATATTTTACACCCGGAAAATAATTCTTGACAAGGAAAGTAAAAGAAAAAAATGGGCAACATTTAAATAGATGGTGAAATATATTAACATTGTGGAATTAAAACATGATCTCATACAAACTGAAGTAACTACTGTACATAAATGTTAATGTAAAATATTATGTACTATATTGAGTTTAACAATTTTTGTATAAAATAGTTGCTTTTCTATTCAGAACTTCTGTGCGGACTGAGTGCAACTGATACGGTATACTAATACAAATTTCCGAATGTGCAGAGATACTTCGTGTTTTTGCGATTCATCGAGATACGATTTTATGAAATGATTAACTAGCGAACTAAAAAAAAATCGCTGATTTTTTTCAATCACAAACTATCTTTCAAATACGTGTACGTTTGTTCCACTTTCATGTCTGGCCTGTGGTTAGAGAAAAACAAAATTAGCGTTATTTTCTGACAACACGCTAGACTGCAGGCTTGACGTCTCTCATTGGCCGAAAATGTCGTGGCCTGCTGCAGAGATGGCGTCTAGCTATGTTAAAAGTTCAAATTTCGAGTAACCGATATAATGTAAAGGGTTTGCACAAGTAACTGTCACCTCATCAACAGAGATGATGGTTTATCTCGGGAAAACTTTGCTGAGTTTCAACGCACTTCAGCTTATGTAAATATCACGGGCTTTCATTTGTTCGTAGAGCTGTTGCCCTATTTGACTGAGCCTATAAGAACCCCGCTATTGTAACATTTGATACCTATTATTAGTCTGCAGGCAGCTACGTTGTGTTAGACGTAAATCAACCTATAATTAGAGATAATGGTATATCGCGAATTGTGTCAACATACCGTTGAAAACACCGTAGTTCCTTGTAACATATATAATTCGGTGATATACTTCTGACATAAAGTAGCTGTCTACATGTCAATAAGAGGCACCAAATATTACAGTACATGGTTTCATATTGGCTCAGTCAAATTGGGTAACAATTCCAAGTACAAGCTAAAGCCGGTAATCTTCTGGTAAGCTGAACGTGTCTTGAAATCCAACAGTCATTCTTCCCGCGATAAAACAGCATCCCTACCTATAACACATGTCGCAATAAACTGAAAAAGACGAGATAAATTCGGGGGTTGGCTTGTTTGCAGGCCAGCCTACGGCACGAGACCAGAGCGTATTCACAAAATGCAGTGTCGAAAGTCGCCGAATATCTGGGGCAGGTTACTAAGCACGGCGACGAAGGACTGACTGACGTCAATTGACCAGCAGGACGCCATGACGCTGCCCGAGGTCCTACCTGCGTGCTCGACTGTCGTAACTGCTGCCGCCACAACCAGCCTGCCTGGGATATTACAAGGTGAGACATGTCAAACCATAAATTTACAACAACTGGACTATTTACACTGCTGCACTGACGAAATGTATAGTTGCCGGTACCATACTTACGTTAAAATAGGGACAACAAAACAATTTGGCTGTCTGTACTACTCCCATCAGTTCCTTCAACAATCTGTTTTGTAGAAGTTACCATCTGGTGTGTAAAAGCAACAATGCTCTTTGTTTCTTCTACAAAACAGATTGTTGAAGGAACTGTACAGAGTAGTACAGACGCAAACAAACTGTTTTGTTGTCCCTATTTTAACAGACATATGGTTCCTGAAACCACACTCTTTTTTCAGTGTGTAACTGAATTGTACAAATTAATTGTTACTTATTTTTACACTTTAATATACAACGTGTCTTAATTCAAATGACGGAGGTCTCATTATAACAGCAAAACCCTTAAGAGTGCCTGGTAGATAAGTAAACGCTGAAAACATCAATTGATTTCTACGCTTTTTTCGAAGCCAATATGGATAAAATAGTCAACGACAACCCTAGATAATGGTATTTGCCAACTTTATGAGTAAATATTTATCCAGAATTACTAATTCGTTACGCGTGATTTCTTGCGCCGCAGTTAAATGCACGAGGTTCTGGCGTCAGAGATTGTACCTCAGAAATTCGTAACACTGGAAACAATTTTGTTTAAAACATTGGCTACAACTATTGTCTAGGATTGCTATTGTCTAACTTTCGGAAATTGGCTTCAAGAAACCTACTGTTACAGATTAACGCTTTTAGCGTTGAATTATGTACCACGCCCTCTTAATGCTGCGGAATCAACTATATATAGGGCCACGAACCTTTCGCGAAAAGTATTTTGCCCCTGTTTATTTCAGTGCCTTATGTGCATATCTGTAGTAGTGATTCATAGTCAGTGATTGGATGTTTTAACTGTCACATGTCTTGAGGTTCTACCTGCAATTAGCATACGTGTGGTGTTGCAGTTACCTTGCTGTTGTTGACACAGTCAAATGAGAGACGTCACTTCACAAAGACATGCTGCCAATAACTATGAAGCAACAATAGTAGACATCAAATATTACAATAGCGTGATTCTTATTGGTTTAGTCAAATAGGGAATCTACTCCACGTACAAGCGAGAGCCAGTAATATTTCATAAGCTGACCATGCGTTGAAAAACAGCAAACATTCAAGGTTTCCCGCGGTAAGCCATCATCTCTACTTAGGCCTATATGAAATGCGCATTATAATGACTATCAACGAATAGGGCAGAAGTACCAAATTACCGGCCCAATAATCACTAGGGCCACGATTTTGTCGCGAAAAGATTTTTGCCCCACTTTGTTTCAGTGACTCACGTGCACATCGGCAGTTCTGTTTCAAGGTTATTGGCAGCGTGTCTTTGTTCAGACATGTTTCTCATTTGATTGCACCAATCAGAATGAGATTATTGCGAGTCTGTACGTCTGCAATTTGCCAAGGCCAGTGAGAGTAAAATCATCCAATCACAGACGATGTAGCAGAGCTGCAGGTGTGCACATGACGCATCGAAACCAAATGTTGCAAAAATCTTTTCGCCATAAAATCGCGGCTCTGATAATCACTTGAGCCACGATTTTATGGCGAAAAGATTTTTGCAACATTTGGTTTCGATGCGTCGTGTGCACACCTGCAGCTCTGCTACATCGTCTGTGATTGGAGGATTTTACTCTCACTTGCCTTGGCAAATTGCAGACGTACGGATTCACAATAGTCTTATTCTGATTGGTGCCGTCAAATGAGAAACGTGTTTGAACAAAGACACGCTGCCAGTAATCATGACGCAAAGCTACCGATGTGCACGAGAGACACTGAAACAAGTGGGGCAAAATTATTTTCGCGACAAAATCGTGGCCCTAATAATCACGTAAGAATTGTCTCAGCAGTTAATGAACAGTAGTCTGATGGTTCACTTTAAAGTGAGCGCATCCCAACACTTATAATATATTTTAAAAAATCTATTAATTGGGGCTGTAGAAGTAAAGTACCTTCGAGAGTTATGAAACGTTTACAATAGTTATTAGTTAAATGGTAGTTTTCGTATTCAAAATATATAATACGGAGACATAATGGCTCACAGAAAATAGTGAGCAGTGCCCGTTGCCCGAACAGCCTATCTATAGTAGTATGCAGTTATGAGCCTACAGGACAGTGATCCCGCATTTTTTGTTTTTATATTTTTTATGAACAATATCTTGTTGCTGCTTATAGTAGTTATAAACACAAACATAATTAATTCGTTTTTTTTAATTGCTCGATAACGTAGGCCTATGTCTTACAACGTGAAAAAGGAACAAAATCTCGCTGCACGTGATTGTTGTCGTCTTCCTAGTGTGAATTTCTCTCGAAATCCTACACTAATTGTTTCCTGATTCAACTGCTCTTTCAGAAAGCACATTATGTACACATAAAATCTGATTACAAAAACTATTCATCTTCTGAAAAAATTGCATGGACATAATAAATAGGATTACAAAAATTACGTTCACTTAGCTAATACGTCACGTGTTTATAAGCGGCTGTAAACATCCGTTAAAAACACGAATAAAACATGTTTGTCGTGTAGTTAAAGTTTTATCGTTTGCTTTATCTGCATCACGATGCAATAAAATAATACAACATCGCTTAAATTTTTACTTACTTGAGTCGGATGAACCACAATTTTAATGATATTTGAGTGTTTATCTCACTCGTAATCTCACACGAAATGTATGTAACAAAATATTTCTTATCCAATTATAGAAGTATAGGTGTAAAAGGTTATGCTTTTTGTGACAGGCATCGTTTGTTTCTGCCAAACGATTGTGTAAGATAACAAAATATTTTAGCAATATCAAGTTTGTCAACTCAGCAACAAAACAAAGGGATTAGCCAACAAAAGACACTGTCAATGCCTGTGACACCAAGGTTTCTGTAAAAATATTTTCATCAAAACTTTCCATTTTACGCATGACTGCCGTAAGAGTAAAAACAAGCTTCCGTTTCCCACTGCAAATAACAACCGGCTTAAATACTACACATGTTACGTTTTTGTCTCTTGGTTGCCAATGAAACCGTTGGAAGTATAAGAAACGGTACGTCTGAACTGATGCCTCTGGGAAAGGCAGCACTTCAGAATTGTATCAGGCAATGGTGTATTTGTAATTCGACCGGATAGGCAGCCTTTCCAATTCCTTAAAACCCGTTTGTTTAGTTACTTTAAAAATCCTGAATTATTGCCGCTGACAAGGGCAGCTCTTACAGGATTTTTTCTCTCAGTAATGCATCTGAAGGGTGGTCTGAATTATTACCTCTTGAATATATACTAACCAAGCCTTACATAAGATAACCTAATCTGACAAACGTAAAGGGCTGCCCATTCAAGGGGCAACAATTCAGACAGCCGTGCTAATGCACCACGGGCAGAAAAAACCTGCAGGCTGTAAAACAAACGCGTTCTGAGAAATTAGAAGAGCTGCTTACCGATTTTGGTAATTGAGTTTGAGGTAAATAATATATCTACAGCAAATCGGAAAATTCAAGTAATTTACGAGGGGGAGAAATTTGACATTGAAAACAGAACAGTGAAAGAAAAATTATATTAAAGAACTGAAACTTTAAACCAAATATTAAAAAAAGCCTTTTGCATGTAACTATACAACTGCTGTGAATTCTTACACGACAGCTATAACCGACCAGCAGAAATAAGAATTTCTTCAATAGATATAAACATTTTTAACTAAATAAGCAAATAAATAAATCACTATTAAACTCTGGGCAGTAAAAACCCTCTTATATTGTCGGACTGTGCATTATTTTCTTGTCATAAAAATGACACACGATAGTTTAATCTACAAATAATTTTAATTAAATACCATATTTTATATTTGTACCAAATAACTGTCAAGTTTCTAGACTAAAGGTCTTAACTTTGCGTCGTATAAAATGTACGTCCTACAGTTCACGAATAACAGCGTGAAGGCTACTTTTTCCCGAAATTACTAAAGGTATAAGGTATGCAGTCCTAAGAAAAGGACACATTCATGAATCTTATTTTACGTGTGACGCTTGCCCACTATGATGGAGTAAGCCATTTTTCGCCGCTTCTTTAACGGGAAGAGTTTGAACTATATTTTTTGGACGACTTGGCACAAATTTTTAATTCTCAAACATCATAAATTATTTACAACTCTACCCCCTTTGCTTTTTTAAACGACCATCCATTAAGATTGGTGTCGACATATATCGTACTGGCAGTAATTGCCAAGAAGTTATTACGTCATTGCATTGTCTAAGCCATTTACCAACGGCTAAAACCTATGAAGGTTGTCACAGAAATTCTAATAATGCAATATAGTTGATACTAAAAATCTTTAAATATAAATTACAAGCAGTAATAAATCATTTATTTAGTATATTTTTCAAGGTTATAGGCGTATTTTTTTTTGCGCGCGGTTAAGTTAACATAATCACCCAAACACATTATATCCAAAGAAGGTCGTGAAAAAAGTGATTTTTTTAACATATAAATGCAATACGGGTGGGTGATTTATGGACAGTCAAGGTGACATGGAAGATTAATGAAGCATTTTTCTCTACAAATGGCAGCAATGAGTAAAAAATTTGCTTGCGATAAATTCCAAATAATGAAAGTCCATATTAAATTAGATTTAAATTTACTCGAAGTTGACAAACACTGAAAATACAATTTATGTAGAAGTCACACCTGCTAAGTTAATCAATTTCGTTTAGTTACAAAGAAACAGGTATGTTGGGTGAGAGTGTGACGTTGTTCTGGCAGGCTGCCGTGCACAGGCTCTCTTGCTCGGGCGTCACGTGATCTTGTATCCGCACGCGAGTCTACCGACAGCAAAGGCGCGCCCTGTCCTGGGCCCATTTTTTTCCTTCAGCCCCTTCACGGACTTTCTTTCCACCTTCTGCCCTCCTTCTTGGACCTTCTTTCAACCTTTTGCCCCACCCCTTTTCTGGACCTTCTTTCCACCTTCTCCCCACCCCCAGCTTCCGGGACCTTCCTTCCACCTCGTCCCCTCTCCGCACTTCTTGGACCTTCTTTCCACCTTTTGTCCCACCCCTTTTCTGGACCTTCTTTCCACCTTCTCCCCACCCCCAGCTTTCGGGACCTTCCTTCCACCTCGTCCCCTCTCCGCACTTCCTGGACCTTCTTTCCACCTGACCACTCCACCCACTCCGTTCATTTACCACACCACGGCCCTTCGGTAACGCGGGGCTGTTGGCGTGTGTTCCCTCCCCTCTCACGTTTCCTTCCTCCCCTACCTTTCACCTACCGGCCACAGATCCCCACAGCGATAATCCTCCCCCAATAAAATGGTTTATTACAGCGGCAACGCCGCAAGGTATTCTCCCCCCCCCGCCCAATTTTTTTACACTTCCCCCTCCCTCGGTGCCACCCGCGACCGGACACTACAAAGTAACGACTAATTATCCGATAGGCGTTCCGTTTCAATCCAACATGTGGACTCGTCGCTTTTTCCAACAATAAATCACTCGCTTTTTTCTCGCTAACCCCTCTTTCCTTTTTCCCCATGCTATTTCACGCAACAGTTAAATGACTGTAACGCATCGCATTCGGTAGCAGAAGCGCATGGCGATCACAAACTAACTGGTTTAATTTACAGCTCTCAGGAACCACCAAAATAAAATAAAAATTGCCCGAAAATGAAAACATCCATCTGTTGTTTGTATTGTGCTTAGAAGTAGCAGTTGAATAAGTCACCTCAATTAATTAAACCTCTTCAAAAAGTCGTAAAAATTACATGACAGTGGTTAAATATGTACTTTAAACTCATTGCAAACCAGAAAGATCTCATGATAACAGAACTATATATGTGTCATTTATTTAGGCCTATTTCAAGATCTAATTTTTCCCGATACTACAATCTAAAGCACTGTATTACTCTGTTTCTAAAGGGCATGATTTCACACTTCATCTAAGAATAAAGAATAATTTTTACTAGTCTGTATAATCTTAAAAAATTACTTATAGTAAATATAATGTCGCAAAGATTTGAAACCTAAAAGGTTATTAAAATAGTCGCAGGCCTGTAGGAACCCAAACACTTTAAACAATAGTGAAAAAGTGCGACGCCGACTGGTAGCACAAGGTAAGGTGCATAACCGTCGACAATTTCGCTCTCCACGTTGCGTATACTTTTGCTGATGGCAAAATAATTTAACACTAAACTGAGTGTCTAAGTCTTTTTAAATTCAGTATCTTGAACTGTAAATGTATAATGGCGCTACTGTATTAGCATCAAGTAGAATACCAGTTTCAGTTTTCTGTAAAGTATATGTAACGAAGTGCACAATTTGTTTGTGAATTGATAGAAACGTTTTTGTACCACCTTTTGGAGAGAAATAAGTACATTTCTCATCACTTGTTGCTATAGATGGGCTTCACAGTAAATTTTGAAGGTAAATTTTTAAAAAACTTCCGAATTTACGAAATGAAAACATCGCTATCTGTTAATTAAATTATTTCATAATTGACATGTAAGGTTTTCGTCCAAGGTATATCACAAGAGAAACATATGCCTATCTTTAAAGTGAACAGTCTTAAACTACAGTAAAATAAACTCGACAGTGATGAATTTTGTGTACTCTATTTTAATTTACGTCATTAATTTTTATTAATTTTAATTTTTAAGTTATAGAAAAAGCTTTGCCGAGGACCCTACAAGAGCAAAAGCGAATAATATGCTCTTTGCCAAACACGCCTTAATTTCGAAGTAGCAGTGGCCACAATGGCCGAATGGTCAGACCATTCGCCTCCTACCAAGGCGATTCGGGTTCGATTCCCAGCGGGGACGTTCCCCAGATTTTTGCATGTGGGGATCGTGCCGGACGATTCCGTTGGTTGGCGGGTTTCCTCGGGGATTATTCCGGTGCTGCTCCCATACTCACCTCATGTCACCCCTAACAAGCTCTGCAGACCTTGATGTTAAGCGCTGACTAAATTATCTTACTCACATTTCGAAACAGCAGTGGATATTCACTGCCACAAGTCTTCAGCTTCTGCAGTGATGTAATCATCTCTTGATAATGTACAGAAAATTTAATATTTCGTATTTGGCGATGTACGTGTACTATGCAGTACAGAACCTTTACCTCAACGCCGAAACTAGGTATTTGTCTCCAAAACGTCCATCTGCAACTCTTAAATTAGGTATACACATATTTCATAAGAGTTCAAATTTGATACCCAAGGATTATCCTGCATTCTTCTATTGTGTTTCGTCTCTTTTTGTAGGAGCGTAGGTAGACGTATTTTGTGTATTCTAAACCTAGGCCGCGTTCCGTTACTGCTGTAATCACTGAGATTACGGAGTTTACTGCCAGCAGTATCGGGACAGTTTCAGTGTTAGTCGAAATCGTGTTTGTCTCAGTGAGAATAGTTTCGGAACTATCGGCAATATAAAAGAGGTTTTAAATATAAACAATAAATTGAATGAACTCATATAAGGGAACCAATTTGGTTTGAAACACAATTTATAATATCGTAGTACACCAAAAAACGCGGGAAGTTAAGTAGTCAATGGTCGTTCTAACCTCTGCTATTAATAAGTATATATACTTATATACACGTGCATATAGTTACATTGACCTTGTATTACTTTAGGTAGATTGTTGTGCATGTCCCACAGTCACAAAAATCATGTAACCATATCACCAAACCTTCGTGGCATCCATAAGTTCTACACTCATTTTTAAAACTCCCACCATCACTTATTTTACTGACACTACACAACCTCTGCAGCTCCATAGTAATCTCAGTACTCGTCTAGCCTCGCACAGGGTGCTTACACAAAAGCCCGCGAAAACAACTGGTAGTGATCTCAGCAGTTTCGGAACTACTGCTGACGTTGCTGAGATTACTGAATCAGTGAAATCAGCAGTAACGGAACGCGGCCCTAGAAACGCGGAAGCTGTAAGGGTGACACGGTACGCGCAACACACCTATCCATAGCTTCTAGGTGCTTTTCACTGAACAGTCTCCTCGCCGAAAGATCGCATCATTGAGACATTCAGTTGTAACCACAACATTTTAAATAACAGTATTATACATAATTGTGTACTGTACATGCCTATACATCGTACTAATAATTCACAGAAAAAACTGTTTTGTGATTTTGTGGTGACTGCAAAATGTTTTGTCGATATGTACCTCACGAAATATTTTTGCAGTGGTTACAAAATGTTTTGATAGTCACGGCCAAACTTTATTGGTCACCACAAAAAATTTGGTGAGGTCTATAATAACAAATTATTTTATGATGACCAGTAAGTATTTATTTTTCAGTATTTAAATACGAAAATGTACTGGTTGGCTTGTAGGTTTGTCCTTCTATCACACACCGGAGCAACGGATCGACATGCTTTTCTGCACAAATATAGTTTATAGGCCGGAAAGTGAACCATGCTAATTTAATTCCTTGAAAAAAAGCGCGATACATGTGGGATATATCTGGAGCGTAAGGTAATTAACTCTTCAAGGTAAAATGCTTAACGGATTTAAATGAAATTGAGTACGGAGTTCTCTCAGATCTTGGAATAACACGTATACTACTTTTATCCCCCCAAAAAATTGGACAGTTCACTGTGGGATAGCTATTTAGAAATTTAAGCAATTATTTAATGGTATCTTCACACAAAAACGCCAGGACGGATTTTGATTAAATTTGGTATAGGCATTTTCTAGGTCCTGAAATAACATAGAAAAGCTTTTCATGCCGAAAAAATGAACATGCAGTTCCTGCTGGATTTAAACTAGGCCATTTTTTCACACGTAATTAGTTAAGCAGTATGCATTTAATTCTTAAAGTATTTTCTAAATGTTTCAGTTTTAAGTCTATAGAACACGAACGTACAAAGCCGTGGGCAACAGCTGTTGTATTTTATAATATTAAATTAATTCATAAAATATGAACGTAAATAAATAAATGTACGGTGTAATATGTTACGTTGTTTATGTTGTTTACATCAAGGTAACGCTTAACACACAGCATTGTAGTAGCATTCTAATGTAATGCTCTGTAGTGTTTCTCTGTTAGTTTTGTCAATAGAGTACGCATTTTCAAAAAGTTTCAGTTTTAATATGTATAGAACACGCATAGACAAATCCGCGGGCAACAACTCTTGTATTTATAATATTAAACTTACTTAGAAATTTTAAAGGTAAATAAATACGTACTATGCCACGTTGTTTCTGCTGTTTACTTCAAGGTAACGTTTGACATACAACATTGTTTACAGTAGCGTCCTAATGCAATGCTCTGTAAATTTGGTCAATTGAGCGCACCAAAGGGAACTGAGGATTGGATCTCTATTGACAAAAACGCCATCATTTTTGTTTAATTCACCTCTCTAGAAATCCTCAGGTAAAAGCTAGCCAAAGCAAAGGTATATCATACACACCAGTACATTTTTTTATTCTGCATCAAATACAAACGTCATCAAAAACGCCGAAGAAAAGAAGATTTGTAATGATTTCTGAAGAAAGTGAGTTCTCTGAATGTTATTCTTGATCGTACGTCACTCACGCACGTTAAACACTTTTGAACAAACTTCTATCGATGGATGACCTGCACATCGCTTAGTGGCATCTACCGGCGGCCATTTTTAAGTTTCAAAAAACTTAAATCAACCAATCTGCCGCAACACTTTGTCGTACTTCCAACATTAATGCAACTAGTGGCCTAAACAACTGTCAAGATATACTCTACCCTGCATTGTCTCTATCTCTCTTTCTCTCGAAGCTTTCTTTTTTTATGTAAACGGCTTTGAGGAGTTAAATTAGGTCGTATGAATTTTTTTCTAATGAGAGTACGTTTCTTCCAGTGTATAATATAAACATTTTCCACGTACTTTCCTTCCACTGACACTTAAGACAGAATCTCTATAGCTGTCAACCCTCGCCGTGTAAAAGTAGGTTAAAGGGAAGAAAAGTTTTCCTGATGGAAATGAAACGCTAATGTCATACAATAATTTTTGAGGAACTGCACTCCGTCTAAGTATTTAAGAAATCTTTGTTCTCACATAAAATTTTACCAGCTCCAAAATTATTATCATTCCCCCATTTAATTAAAAACTTCTAAGGTAACTGTAGTTGGCATCTGGTGTAACACAAAGAGTTTCATTTTTATTGGGCTTTTACGTCGCGTTGACTGCGAGGCCATTAGAGACGAAGAAGAGACAAAGACTTAACAGGAACTGGAAAACGTGTCGACCATATTCTTTGTAAAGGAAACGTCCTAGCATTCACCTGAAGCGATTTTGGAAAGCGTAGATAAACTATAGTAGGACCGACTAGACTACAAGCTATTGTTCGCTCTCCCTATGTATTCCCCTGTCTTAGATTATTTCTACTATGGTTTTAAATATCAACGTTAAAAGTTTGTCACAGGGAACATTTCTGCCGCTTGAGCGCTGGTATCGGTAAGGAGTGTAAACTGACCAATCACAGAGCTTTCCTGAATTTTGAGTTACATGAAGTTGAAAATTTAAAAAAGCAAAATTTTTATTTTCAATTTAAAATTAAGTTAATTGACTTCTGTCATTTCAGTTAATTCGCATCATTCTGTGCGTAACGGCTAACGACGGCACATGTACAACCTCTCTGGACACGTCACTTAAGGGCATGGGCCTGAGTTTCTTCGCATTAAACTAAAACTATTTTTTAAAACATAAATGGGAGCCGATATCTTAAAATCGCTTCGTAACTTTGTTATGACTGGTTTAAACTGCATACTTTAATTTTTCGAGTCAGAATACTGCAAAATAGTTGCTAATTAGTTAATTTACGAAATTTCCTTTTAATTGATAAATTAGCTATACTCATCATACAGTTTGTCTCGAAAAATTACATTGCAAAACCAATTTACAAAAAGTTACGAAGCAATTTTGCGATATTGACTTTCGTATGGATTAAAAAAATAATTCTCTCTAAAGCCGAGAAACTCGGGCCCAAGCCCTTAAGATAAATTGTGCATTTATAGTATGTACTGATACAGTTTAATATAAAAAAGTTTATTAATTATACAAAATACAACTAATTCGATTTCGGTTGCTTTTGTTTTTGTATTGTTGTATTTAAGCAGAAAAATACACGGCACTATATTGCGTAATTTCTGCCAACCATACAATCAGTAAGGAAACTATAGTAAATGTAGAATTATATGTAGTAATGACTAGTGATATTTTTCAAAGGTTATATTTTAGCGCTAACTTCATCCCGAACGACCTATAACAATATCAACACGCCTACTTTCTTAACTCTTCTATACTTTCAGTGTGATAAACTTACAAATTTTATTTTTACAGTGAAACCTCGCACAATAGAGGCAGTATTTCCAAAACAAATGCTCACACTGACATCTGCTGACAATCTTCGGGATGCTATCAAACTTTAAAAGTTATTAGTGATTACAGTGGTACAGGGAGCGAAGAGGATGAAGTCGAAAGTGTAATTTTTTTCTCGTTGTTGAATGCAGTTATATCTGGTTTCCCTGAGGACGGGAAATTGCGTTATGGCAGGTTGGTATTCATCCCGCCGCCGCCGGGGCAATTACTTTCGTCCGCTGAGGATACGCGATGGCTATGCGCTCTCGCATCGATGACCCCGCTGTCGCGATGGTTTGAAAGCCACCGGGTCCTGGCATTAACATCCCAGAGGATCTCCTGCCACCGAGCCACTCATGCATGTAGGAACGCCACAGATGTCGACAAATCGGAATGGATTTGTTTCATTCCGCAAGGCGCGTCCGTAGAAGCGTAAATAACTTTCAAATTAAAAAAAGTTCTGTATTATGTAGCAGGCATCAGCCGGAAAAATTACATAGTTTACTTAAGGACAAAATATTTAACGTGATTTAGAGAAAAAAGTAAATAAAGGAAACTGTTTACACAACACATTAACTTTGGTAAAATGTGTGATAAATTTGGCAGTAAACAATATCGAATTTTTTAGTTTGTTTAAAAATAAATATAATAGTAGTTTTTGTAGCATGACAAATTTCCGTTCAAATATAAAATTTTGCGCTTCTTAAATAATTTTATACAACCACCAGACATACACACATGTACATATATATATATATATATATATATATATATATATATAAATAACTCTTTCATCTGCATTTTATTTTAAGTTCATTGTTAACAACGTTGTACTTTCCACTAAAATACGATGACTTAAACGTTTGCAATCGAATGAATTTTGAGGCTACGGTTTGCGCAGTAGCTACAGCACTCACCTCCCACCAAGGCGATCCAGGTTCAATTCCGGCGGGGTGGGAAACGTGCCGGACGATGCCGCTCGTCGGCGAGTTTTGTTGGGGATATCCCGTTTCCACCACTCCTTCATTCCGACACTGCTCCATACTCTCATCATGTCACTCATCACCAGCTCTGAAGACCGAGATATTAAGTGCTGACCAACGTCTCTTCAGACAATACGATGCATTTTTGTAAACATTTATGTATCCTTGACCGGAAACTAATTTTATCCTTGGTTTATGAGAAGAAATTGCGTTCAAGTACACAAAGATTTTCTCTGTACGCTTCATTGTTTGTGTTATACGTTAGCATACATGTTCGAGTGTCAGATATAATTTAAATTTTTAAATAATCACGCAGTTTGCCTGAGAAGGGCACAATTTCGTCTAGACGCGGTGAAACAGTATCCCGAGCTCACACGAGCAGCTTCTCGAGCAATTCATGATTACCCAGTTCTTAACTATGGTAAGCTGCTGTCAGCGGACGAAGCATGCAAACTGGACCAGAAAAAAATGTACATTAGATATAACTGAAACAGCAACGAAGTGAAACGTAATTGTCATTTTCAAAATATCGAACAAATAAGCCAGAAACTAACATAATTTTTACTAAACAAATGCATGTACGTTCATTCGTCTTCTGTGCGTTGTATACGATTTATCCGATTGCAATGGAAGTTGTTTGGTGAGTTGTATATGCGCAAAAAAAAAACTAAATTGGTGGTACAACAGCAAAACGGGGTAGCCAAAATATGTGGCGAAACAAATTTTTTTCTTCAAAATAATTGTAAATTGGTTGTTAACGAACAATAATCGTATGTTGTGCCATTTAGCATTTTTTTAACTTTTTGTTTCAGAAATATTATAGCATTAAATTAAAAACCCCGTAAACAAAGTCGCAGATTCAGCTAGTAAGGAATAATAAAAATTAAATCATGTGTAAAAATATTCTGCTATTGACTTATTTAGCAAAAGTTTTAACGGTTATAAAAAATTACTTGATATAGTTTAAAGGCGTGCCTTCTTAAACCCTCGATTTATTTAAAAAGTGGTTACATGATCTCAATATACGGACAATATAGTCATGTGGCTAAGTACACCTTACTCTAGTACGTTACATTACATAAACACATGTCGGTTCAGTATAAAAAGAGATTTTGTTCATAATATCTACCAAATTTTTTAAAATAATTGTTTATTTCAATGTAATCATCATTAGTAGTCTGGACAGAATATAATTAAGATTTACAAACTATTCTCAAAAATTCTCATTTTAAGTTTCTCTGTCTTTATGTGACACCATTTCATCTCTCATACTTAACGGATATTGTAAAATTATAGTGTTATAATCAATTTTAAGAAACAATTTAAACTTGTTAAGTGATGAGACTAGTGGTAATTTTTCTTTTCAGAATCATGAAAACATAGCTGCAGCTGGTGTTATTAAACCAAGCGAATCAGTGTGACCATTGTTGTCTACGGTAGTCGTTTGTTGGAATCTGAATTTTGATATCATGATTTGCGTGGGAATACATTCTCTCTCTCTCTCTCTCTGTCTGGGATTCTCTGCTTTTTGGAGGTAGTGCCGTATTGCAATTAAGCACTCATCAAATAATCTCTTAAATTAGCACAACGGCAAAACATTCAAAACATTCACCGCCCGTATATTCAACTAGTGGCGAGTAATATTTGAAAATTTTTTGTGGGCCGATATATATAATCACCGTTACATTTATCCTAATATTTTGGAAAATGCAAATAAACAATTCCCGTGTTTGCGTTATTACAGCAAAAGCGGATATACATAACCACTCGTATATCTCTGTTTACTCTGTTAAGCCTGGAAAAGAAGTGCATCATTTCATTGGAACGTTGTCAGTGCAGATAACGCTAATCGCTTCAAAAGTAAACAGAAAACAAATGAAGCTGGCAGCCAATGACGATTTTTCAGAATTTCCTACCTAAAGAGTCAAGTGTAATCAAGCTGCACTACAAACTGTGCGTTTCGTAGGATGTAAAGTGCCCTTTACACATTGAAATTTTCTGTATTATTTAAGGAAAAGAGTTTTTTAGCCAGCAAACTAAACAATCTCATACGGAACGAAAACTCACAAATTTTTTACTCTGTTATCAATTGAAAATTTTCATTGTTGAAAAAATATAGAAACAAATTTAAATAATTTGGAAAATTCCATTATTTTTTACGTATATTTTTAGAAAAGTTTTCTGTACCAAATAGAATTTTTTTTAAATTTAGATGCTACATAGAAAAAAATAACCACTGTTTGTCCTGACAAGAGAGCCTTTCTCTTACCGAAGCTTAAAATTTTAAAAGCAAAATATATATTTTAATTCGTTTATCGTTAACGCTGTACTAAACCTATAACTGTATTCCTTAAACATAGCAGTAACCACGTAATTTCCTATAGTACTAATTATTTTGAGAATATAACTGCCATTCCAGAAATGAGTTAAGAATTTAACAATGTCTACTTTTTCTGCTCTTTTTTTTTAAATTAAACAGATCTTGTTAAATAAATTTCATACACAATAAAATGTAAAAAAATTAAAAATATAAAAATATGTACAAGAAATTAGAATCGAACTAAGTACGTGATCGAAATTATATTAAGAAACATTTATGAAAATATCAACATGATTCACTTTTACTTAAAATGTGTTAGTTGTTAGAAATTAGGAAAAAACTCTCTCTAGAAAAATGTGGAATATTTGAATGTGTACGTGGACTACGTAACGACCTAAATTATATCGTGTTAGGAATGTTTTGGACTCATATAATGAATATTTAAATCCTTCTGTAGATAATATCAAATGGGTTTGACTACACGTATAAAACACATAAATCTAATCATTGTGGTATGCATTGATTTAAAACACAACTTAATTGTTATGTATTATCATATATGTAAAGTGAAGCAATATATTTAAAGATCATCGTTTTAGTACATTATAAATACATATTTCTTTCCCTGTCCTACGTAATATTATACAGTAAATGATATATTTTGTCAAATACGTGATAAACAATCTATTTACATAATAATAATTATTTTTATTTAATTAGTGCGCTTATACTTCTGACGTATTTATCAGTTAATAATATAAATTGTATCACAATTGATGAACCCATCAATCTATCCATCTACCAAAAAATAATTGGGCGTGGTATGTAAATCAACGACAAAAGTTTGATCGAAACTGCAGAAGTTTGGCAGTGGAGAAAACTAAACCAATAAAGGCAATCCTATATGAAAATGTTTTTGCAAACTTCGTAATAGAAAAATTTTGCTATTGTGTTACGTCCTTCGTGATCTATTTATGGCGCCCGTACATTTTATATCGATACATGAGAATAACCTAAATAATCCTGTAGTCTAATAAATATTTTTTTCCACAAAAACCTACAAACAACTTTTGTCTAGATCTGCCATTTTTGGGGATTCTGTGCTGGCTTACGGATTCTTGCATATTTTAAGAAAAGTTTTACTGTTGATCGATGCACCACGTGGCTCATTAATTTTTAATTTTTTACAACCTAGGATCATAAATTATTTTAGACTTAGTTCCTGTAACACATATGCAGTTTTATCATTTAATAATCGAGGTCATATACATGACAAATTTAATAAGCTTGAATCATTATTAAGTTGACATAGATAACGCAACCTAAACTAGCATTACTTAATCTAAACGAGCGAAACTTTTATCTAACTTTTAAGATTGTCGATTGGTCGAGAGACCAAATAGATTTACGCCATATTGCAGGTAATATTTTTTCTATTGAAGTCTTAGATTGCTTTATTTATATGTAAAACTCTTTTTTCCTTTGTGCGTATATTAATCATCACTAATTATATTGCAATGCATTTCATACATAAATTGTGTTTTAATAATATGTTAACACCTGTGCTTGCCAAGATTACCTTCATATTTATGATAGCATGTTTTTGTCCTCCGAAAATATCATTGAAATTACTAAATAAACGGACGTTTTCAGTAAGTGATTAAAGTAATTTTCCGACAAAGACTATGTAAGTATTGTAAAAAAAAGTGAAGCGTTTGCCTTAATTTTTCCCTGGTTGGTCTAAATTTGGAAAACAGATGGAGGAGTGTCAAGTGTTGGAATAACAGGAGATGTTTACGTTGTATTCGCTGTAATTCACTGATGAGCCCAAAAGCTGAAAGTCACCCTCTGCTTAGCCAGTCATCAATAAATTGATGTAATTGCTCATCTGTTTCGTGTACAGAAAGTAATTACTTCCCAGCAGCCCTAATGAAGCGATATTTCGTTTCCGCTGCAGCTATAGCGAGCAGAGAATATATTTACGGAGGCCAGAATATATTACAGTAAGTTGACAAACTTCTATACATAGGTTTTAAAGCATAACACTTTTTGTGTCAATGCAATATTCACGCAAACTTTCTAATACTGATCATATATTTGACTAAGCTTTTTTCACATTAAAATTACCTGCGAAAATTTACAGTGCGTGTATAGGTCTGTATTGGTCTGTATCCTAAGTGCACGTATGCTAAGTTTATTTTCCTTCTTTTTTGAATGTGGTCTTCAATTGCGATTGATACATGTTAAAACAGACTGTGTTTTAACCTCGAATTTTTCCTGAAGATATCTAATAAGATTTAATATGACTGCAACAGTTAATTATAATTAATTTAAGACCACGTCTGACGCCGAAGCTCGCATGGTGTAAGAGAATTATTCACTTTAAGAAACGTAGATTCTAACAACGCTGCGATAACTCCATGAGAAATTCCACATTTAACAAACACAGTCACGAGTGCAAGTATAACTAATTACAAGTAAAATATTACAGACATAAGGTCACAGCCATAAACGTTTACTTTAAGATCAGCGAAGGAATGTAGTTTCTTAGCGAAGAGACTTTCGCTGGCAAACGTTCTTAAGACTTGTAAAACAAAATAAGTCACAATAGTAAACGAAACTCAAGATACGCTAAGACCGCTGGTTTAATCCTGAATGTCTATACCAGCTAGAAATTACATATTTGACTACAGTTAGGTTGTTAATTTATCGACAAGATGTTCTTCAAAACTTCTCCAAACGACAGCATCTGTTCCACAAATTCTGCTTACAATATTATTATACGATTTTAGTACACAACGTAGAAAACAAATAATAATACATACTTCTTTGCAAGCTGATAGTTAAACATGTGATACGTTAGTGGCACGTGTTATGTGAGAACTGTGGTTTTTAATGTATTGAGGGTAGTTATAAACCAAGGCGGGCATATTTCACTTATAATTTACTTAATTTGTACTACTTTTCCGTATTGAAAACCTCAGTGATAGCATTCAAGTAAAGAAACACAAGGTATAATACTTTTAAAAATTGACAGTATAGGTAAGTTTCTTTGAATCAACCTGGCAAACAAAATTAAACTATACTGTTATGTCAGAGGAATGGAACATACAAAACTTACAACACCAACAATCACTTGCTTGACATTCTACTTACGAAATAAGTTTAAAACCAAATTATATTTTACTGTGGTTACGTTAACTTTCTGCTTCCAAGATAGAAAAAATTCCTGTATACGATTCACATCAGCGACCTTGAATTTGTGCAAATAATAAAAGTTTTCAAATAGTAGTTAGCGCTACTTTTTGGCTGCGAAGCAGATGTATAACGACACATGCTTATCTAAAACAAAAACTTAATATATTATATATATATATATATATATATTTGAAATATTTTACCACACACAAAAAATGTGTATATTGTCAAACGCATGTAACGATAAATCCTGATAAAGGTTGCAGCAATAAATAATGATCACTTACGACCAGTTGCCACGCACTTCAACAGATATTGTTTAATAAATATTGAACTCATAACGCCACTCGAAATCACGGACATGAGTAGACTCGAGACAGAGAAAAGGAGATCTAATTATGTGGTACCTACGCGAAGGGGAAGTTCACGCAAAGATTTTTTAATATTTGTACGATGTATTGTTTGATTCTAGACGTATATTCTGACTATTTTTCACATTAATGAAAATGTTCTAGTTTTAATAGTTTTTGTATAGTGGCAAGTAAAATCCAAAATTTACATAAAATGGTTTTACACAAGAAACGAAATAATTTTCACTAAATAACAGTGTACCTACATGTATAAACAGTGTACACTGGACATGTATAAAAAACATTGCACTGCAATTTTTGTGTTTTTAAAAAAATACACAAAGTTGACATTTTCTTATTTAAAATTCAGCAATTTTTTTGTAAAATCCCAGAAAATATTCAATACGGTTTTTTGTTTATGTCTAGCCGTAGGTGGCGGTGCTATTCTTCAGTGGGATTTTTTTTTTCATTTCTGTATGTCTGTATGTCAGTTATTGTTCTTATATCAAACTGTTTTATGCAAATTTTGGCTTTAACAAGCCATTATACGAAAACTATGAAAGCTAGAACATTTTCATCGATGTAAAAAGGTGTCACAATGTTTGCCTACAAAACGAACAAAGCCTTGTACAAATATAGCATTTATTATAAAAACAAAAATTTTGCAAGGAGCCCCTCTCCCACGTTTCTGTTAATTGACTATTTATCACAAGACACTAACTTTAAAGTCGTTTAGCATTGCCTATGTAAACATGGATACTAAGTAAATTAATTATTTATGAAGTCACTGCAAATTAAGACAGTTATAAATCATTCTCGAGCGTATTCGAGTAGCTGTCACTCCTATTGAATGTGATATGAGGCGGGGAAACGATAGATCGTTGCACGCTAATTCAGGACGAACCCGGTTTGATTCCCAGCTCCGGCCATCATGATTTAAATTTTCAGTGGCTTCCCAAAATCACTTCATGTTTTTACAAGGTATAGTCGGGAATCGGAAGATAAATAAGTAAGAAGTGGAAGGTAACAGAGTTTATTAGTTATAGAAGTTACAAGGAAATAACAACAGCAGTACATAAATAGAGGCAAGTGGAAAGGTTAGGATAAGACGAGACAGGAGATAGGTAAAGAATCGCTCTCCTTCCCTAAACTAACAGGAGACTCACCACTCGTACCGTCGTTGAAGGTAGAGAAGAAGTCCTTCACCGCCGGTGCTCGCTCTAAGTCAGAGGGTCGCGCCCAAACTCGAACCTAGAGTCCCTAGGTGCGGTCGCCGCCGGAGCAGAAGACTCTCTAGCCGACTCTCTTCTCCAACTATGCCCAGGGACAGAGCAATCCCTGCTGAATACAGGAGTTTTGCAAGGGTGTTGGGTAAGTTTTAAGACCCGCTTAGCTCCTGAAGTCATCGGATTCCTGGGACACCGGTATTGCCGCAATCTGCCTCTTTTCGGCGACTTGTTGATTACCTAGGACCCACTGACCACCTTTCTGCGACACCACCGACGCCGCAGGGTTGTGCAATCATAATACTGCATTTCTGTGACACCAACGACACCGCGGGATTGCGACAATATAACAATGTGGATGCTGTCACGGTTCCTAACTAAATGATATGACTGTTTCCATCCCGTTCCTTATTTGTCGACGAAATATAAAGATGTTTTAACATATCACAAGTAAAATATGTGTGCGGTGACTGGTCGAAAGTGTCAAGGGTGACCAATGTGAATATTTAGGTTAGTGATACTCATAGGGTACATAATTCAAGATGTTTTTTACTTTCTCACTGAAGTTTTTCTTGTTTATTTTCCATATTCTGGAACGTCAAATAATTGTTCAATTTGGAAAGTAACTTTTATACAAAAAAGCCTTAAATTTTTTCATTACTAGTTTTTTTCGAAGTTTAAATCAAAATAATTTGAACTAGTAACAATATTACGTAAATTTATAAATTATTGACACTCAATATTGCGACATAAAACTTTAATAATTAAGGAACAGTGATTTAAAAAATTATACAATAATTCGCTATTTGGAAAAGGATGAAAACAAAACGAATGCCTTCTGTTGTTGCCCTGTACACATGCGGCTGAATTTACCACTGTTTTTCAGGGCTGCAGTGGCCGAGTGGTTAGACCACCTGCCTCCCGCCAAGGCAATCCGGGTTCGATTCCCTGCGGGGTCGGTTCCCGGATTTCCACATGTGGGAACCGTGCCGGATGATGCCGTTGGTTAACCGGTTTTCTCGGGGATATCTCACCCTATTTATCCCTGTGCTGCCCCAAATTTTCAGCACGCTTGTTAGAAACATGATTTTCGGGCCTCGCAAAATGGTTAAAAACGGATTTTTTTTTAGAAATGCTATAACTCCGAAAGTATTACCTGAATTAGTAAAGAGCAAAGCGAGAGGCATGCGTTAACCATTACTTGATACTATTGAAAAATAAAATGTTGTGGTCAACGCTTAAAGTCCCGTACTAAAAAGACTACAACGAAAACGCACGCCAGTTTGGCGCGCTGCGAATAGAGGTGATATGCTTCTCGTCAAGCGTGGGACACTGGCTCTTATCGCTACGCTGCTCCCAAGCGCCTAAGGTGGAAATTCGACACCGGCGAAGTCTCCTCTTAAGAGTGTTCAAGTGCGATAAAGTCATAATTTTATATTTATATTAATTAGTGATAGTTCTGTAGACGATACTTGCGAGTGCAGCTTCCTCTTACGAAACAATTTTAGCTAGCGTAGTTTCCTCATAACGGTGCGTCAAAGTTAAAATTTGCATGTTCTGCTGCCATACAAATAGTGAATACCAATTGACTTACGTACGTGAAATAATTCACAGTGGAATAACGTACTACGTGTTACGTAATAAAACATTAAAAGAAATCCTGCGAACTGTTTTTGTATTTAAAAAAAATCGCTGTTTGCGGCTTTTTTTCTGTACTTTTGCGATTCTTTTCGTTCAAAATATTACGTTGTGGGTTTTATTTTATGTTTCATTGCATAGCTCGCGGGATGTAAGTTACACAGTGAATTATTTTGTTTAAGTAGGTCAGTTGACTTTCACTAATTGCATGCCAGTGTAATATGCAAATGTTGATTTTGAAACCCCGTTGTGAGAAATCTATTAGAGCTAAAATTGTTTCGTGGGAGTAAAATGTACTCACAAGTATCGTCTACAAAACTAACAATATTTCATTAGAATAAAAAATAATGATTTTATCGCACTTGAACACCGGTGACTGTTTGCCCCGGCCGCCGAGTGGTGTGCAGCGGTCTGGCCGTTAAAATATTATTCAAAATATGCAAAGTGTGCGTAAGCAATGTCTGCTTAGGAATAGCATTCAAAGAACGTCAAACACGTGTTAACCTATTTAGGTACTCCGCGTATCTCTAAAGTTTATTTTTACGCTGCCGAAATTTAGGTGTTTTTGTGGCTCTTCTATGTATGGAAATCTGGGCATAGAATGTTTTAATAGGTAAGGCGTGTACAATACACCTTCATATTTGGTATGACGTTACAAAATGGTAGCGTCACAACGGAATGTCTGATATAGGCGAGTTGCCGGCGAGATAACTGCACGCCAGTTCAGTAACTTGCTCCGAGAGGCCAGTATATGGCGTGATTCGCGTGCTCTGTCGTCCTTACCGCTTTCGCTCTGTTACAAAATGCATATTTAAGTCATTTTATTTATATAGTTGCTCATAAGTTATTATCATTTGGGGGGTTTCACTTAGATGTTAGCTACACTGTGGGTTTATTTTAATATTATTTAGGGTTGAAAAACTAAGACAGTTATGATTAAACTGGCATTTACTCTACTACAATGGCAGGTACTTTGAATACAAAGTATTATATTAATTTAGGAGGGGAGCACATTATTCCTGATTATTAATATATTATATTAAGTTGAAGGTTGCTGCCACATAATTAGATCTGACGACCTTACCGAAAGATGGATTGACGAGGAAACGGCATCGACGGGCGAGCACGCACCCGCCGGGATTCAACCCACGAGTCCCGACAAGGAATTGGACTGCTGTTGGCGGATGAGTGCTGGTGGACGACAGACGAACGACAGACCCCGTTTGCTTGGTAACCGTGCCATATATCGGCGTGCTTGTCCTCAATATTGCGCCACTACGAGTGAGGTGAGGTGAGTTGCTGTCTTCCATGGATTCCCAATGCTGACCTTTCGCTGTCCGACTTGCCAGGCAAAATGCGTTCACCCAGGCCTACAGTTTAAAACGGAGTGCAATCTGTTCTAAAACACTGACTGAATTAATTATAGCTACATCTTAAGTACGTGTTGGAAATTGTCTACATCGCAGGCGTACGTGTTCACGCATTTTCTTGAAAACCATGGAATGTACCGAGGCAACTGTACTTTTTGCTAAATTTACGTCACTGATTGCATCGGCAGATAAAGCGTCACTGCAAAGTTTCACTTACAGTGATAGTGTAATATCATACCACTTCTTATTTCCCATTATAGGTGATAATAGCTCTCAAGATCTTTTCTCAGGTGTTAAATATTTCTCATTAACACAATTATTTACGTATTTCCTCTTTCATATTAAGTATATTTCATAGGCTACACTATATTAAATTTTGATTTTCAAGGGTGTATATCTTCACACCACATAATTCTGTAGCTTTTATAGCAGTTCTTTTAAAAGTTCTTAACTTACAACACATAAAAGCATGTTTTCTTTAAAAAGCAAATCGAGCATTGGGGTGGTTTGGCTTGCGGTTACGAAATCATGTTTTGATGGTAAGAAATCTTTGAATAGTTAAAAATTGGTATTTGGTAAAATATTCATACAATTTTTTCTCTCACGAAAATGTTCTGAACGGGGTCTGTCCTCGGATTCCCGCAAATTAAAATCGTCACACCCTAGTCATTCCGGTGCCTCTCCAATGTAGGGCCTCATCACATACCATCCTTCAGGAAAAGCTGATATCTACGGGCCCCCAGTAGTTAAGTCTGTATCCGGGTGAGAAACCTTGCCTTCAGCACCCTCTTTTGTGACATTTATTTTTTTTTATGGAAGTTAAACATTTTATTCAGCAAACAAAGTAATTTTTCCAATGTAATGTTTGCTAAAAATCTTCTTACTCACTCACTTACTCACGAAAATATAATAGTTTCAATGGACATGCATGTATTTTAAACAAATATTTTGAATGTAACTAGTATAATTAGCATTGGTTCATATTCAAACAAAACATTCCCTACACCGAAACAAAATTTGTGTTATCGCAGAAAGTGTGCTAGAGTGATCGTAGCTCAGGATCACCATGCTGTGGTGGAAATAGAAAGATATTTTAGTGCGAAGGGGGCTATGTGATGTATGGATTAAACTGAATATAAGCCATCTCAAACGTGTGGTTGTTCATTATTGTAGACCTTGAAAAATAACATATGTACGACATCACACATTACTTCCTGCTACCTCGAATGCGGTTGTATGTACAATGGCAGCAACTCAATGTTTTTTTTTTTGCACCGGCGCAGCGCAGCGCAGGGGCAGATCAAGTGAAACTGTTCTTTACAACTTTCTAGCGCAAGTGTGAACTCCGTGTGGCCACAATAAGTCTGAGAAGACAGGGGAAAAGTTAAAAGTGGAGCGGTCTTGCCTCGCCCCAGCAGTACGCCTGGCGCCCAGCCAGACTGAAGAATAGTTCAGGTGAAATGGGGTGCGAGCGAAACAGCATCCGAACAAAAAACGAACGTGTAAAAGGTGGCGCATCACGAGAGGACCCCAATAGTCACGTTCGTGTACGCCACTTGGCATCTTGGGAACACAAAAGCGATTCCTTGTTCGGCAATGTTCAGGTATCTTCACCAGGCTTCGATTTGCCACCCCTCACGAGCAGCGCTCTGAAGAGACCTTATCCCGTCGTTTGTTCTTTGATTTTGTTTTCAGATTGGTGCCAATAACTGAAATATTTTAAACCAAAATGTTTGAAAAAATTTGAGACAATGTGCAGTCACACGATGTACAATACTTTGGATGCGTTTCTAAAAATAATGTACCATTCGTCAGCAAAACAATTACTATGCTACATTTTAACTTATTTTCACGACAAAAACGTGGTATTTCGGGGGGCCAAATCTAAAAAAAACTGTTCAGTACATTGCTACAAAAAAAATTCAGCTACAAACTATGACATGTTAGTGTCAAAACTGTGGAGAAAATTTTGCTGTGAGAATTAGGCAGCAATAAAAAATATATTTTCGAAATCACTGCAAACTAAAAAACGAGCCCTTAAATGCCAAAAAAATGCTGTCCGCTTAATCGAAGGATGGTTTTGTTAGGTTAGGAAACTACTATTACAATCAATGCAGTTCACTAACCTAACAAAACCGCCCTTCTACTAAGCGTTCAGCATTTTTTGCCATTTAATCTAATTTGAACTAATTACCTTTAGGTGGTTCGGGATATAGTGAGCACTTTTAAATCCCTAGTACCTTGTCTCTTTTCGTATAATTTCGGGTTTGATGCCACTATTTGATGAAAACAAAACAACATTATCAACACTGAAAATGATGTTAACGTACCATATCACAACAGGTAATATTTTAAAAATTATTATTCTCGACAAGTTGGTCTTCAGAAGTGTTCACTTATTGTGTATAACTACTAAGTGTGTTAAATACCCACATTTTATATTGTTACGAAATAGTAGACTATTAGTTTTACAGACGATACTCGTGAGTATCGTTTTCTCTCAAGAAACAATTTTAGCTAGCACAGTTTTCTCGTAACGTTGCGTCCAAGTCAAAATTTGCATGCTACGATGCCATTAAAATAGTTAAAACCGATGACTTACTTCAACGAATTAATTCGCAGTAAAATAACATGCCTTGGATTACGTAACCACATTTGAGAAACCCTCACAGTGAACAACTTTTGTATTTTACATAATTGCTGAATTTAAAAACTTTTTTCCTGCACTTCTGCAATTTTTTTTAATATTGAAAAATATTGCGTTTTGATTAAATACATGTTCGGTTACGTAGCCCATGGTAGGTTATTTCACTGTGAATTGTTTCATTTGAGTTAGTCAATTGGTTTTCTCTATTTGCATGGCAGTGTAACATGCAAAATTTAACTTTAACACACTATTATGAGAAAGCTATGCAAGCTAGAACTGTCTGGTAAGAGGAAACTGTACTCACAAGTACCGACTGATAAACTAGCACTACTTCATGAATATGTAAAAATAGTGTTTTATCTCACTTGAACACCCTTAAACTGTCACCTTGTGAGGGGAAAGGACGAGGATAGGTAACTGCAGAACGATGGGGTGAAAAGATTTATTGGTCGGGCCTTTAACAACGAGGTGTTAAGAGACGATGAGGGGGAAATGAGGTGAAGGGACAACAAAACATGCATGTTCAAACAATGATTCGAACCCAGAACCTCTCGCACCGGAGATCCGCGCCTATCCGACTACGCTACGGAGGCCGGCTAACGGACCAAAGGGACGCGTGAGGATTGAAGTCTCGAATCCCGGCGAAGTTCTCCGATCATTGCCGAACAAAGAACCACTTTTGTGCTCCCGAGGCGCAAGTGTGTCCGCCCAGACACCATGGTGAGGCAGCTGTCAGGAATATTCTGACCCAACATTACTGAATTGTAAAGACCTCCGAGATGTGGACGAGTAATTTACAAAAAAAAAATACTTCGGTCTCACCTTTCGTCATCTTTAGCTACTTACGACACCTGTGTAGCTGCCTGAGTAGTTTTTTTATGTTTTTTATTTTACGTAGAGCAACCTAGAATAAGAAAATATGGAATTCAGACACTTACAGTAACTTGGGAAAATTATGAAAACGTATGTTTCCCACATATTGCTGCCTTAAGTAATGATATTTATTTGCGATTTATTCCAGTTTAAAATGTCTTCATGAAATAACATCAATATTAAATAATCACAGTCGACACACATATAAAACGAAAATTGTATAAAAGTGTCCCAAAGTCACCCACGCTGGTAATGCTTTTTTTTTTAAATTTCGTTGAAATTTTTTCGTGCGCTACCCCTAGGCACCGAAATATATCTTTCTCGTACATGGTTCAGACAGTACGAAGTATTAATTAAAATTTCAATTACCAAATAGTTACGACAATATAAAATTGAAAATATTTGCTATAGATAACCTATATTTTAACTATACACAATTAATAATTTTACCTATTATATAAAATAATTCTGGTCTTAAAAACCTTATTTATAACAAAAACAATATATGCGTGTTTGCATTATTTCCGAGTGTTCCTAACAACTTTTGAAGTAATTTAAAATAATTCAATAAACATAAGCTTCGTAGCAAAGCAACTGAATTTGCGTATGTCCTCAATGCAAATCTTTAACTTAGAAATGATCGACTAAGTTTTTCTGTTGTAAAAATTTTAGCTGAATTAGTTGTGTTTAAAATAATAGTATTATTAATTTGTTTGTTAAATGTTAACTTTCGTCACATATTTTTACGCAAAGTATTAATTAAAATTTAATATCTTATCAACCCACCAATATTTATTGAACTTGATATGCGAGTAGTGCTATGACAACCTGCTAAATGTTACAAAATTAAAAAGAAAACCACATTTAATTTTATAAATTTGGCCTAATATATTTAATGACTATAGTTACGGTGCTTACCCACAAAGAAATGCCTGGTTACAGATGAAACAAAATAAGTGCCTTGGTGAAATCTATAACAAATATTTAATTTTCTCGTTAAGTTTCTTTATCATTGGTAGTATTGTAAATAATAATTCGCCCTAAATATTAATGTAGGCCTTAATTCGAACATCAGGGAACGTTTGAACTTCACAAACAAGGTAATGGTATGAGCTGGATCCAAACGACTAATATATTTACTTTTAATTCCCTTGGCTCACTTAAACACATTAATATACACAGGGCTACGCACACATACTCGTATTACCCGAGTAACTTGCTAAACCTAAAGAGCCATAATGAAATCTTCGTCACCCATATTGTCTGAAGCCATGGACAAAACTAACATTCTACAAACAGGCAAATCATTGGCAACTCGACAACTGAGTATATTTCGACTATCTATAAAGATTTAAAAAATAGGCATATTTCATTTTCAGCGTAGCTACCATAAAATCAAACCTAAATAGCTAAACTTATTGCTCACGTTATACCTAGACAATTAAATAACAACAATGTATATCTTTTTAATGCATTCAATTTTAAATACTTCATTCTAATAGTTTTCTTTGACTTCGCAGATTTAACTAAGTGTTGTTTCTTCAGATGTCTTGGAATGAATTCCATATAAGTCCGTAGAAAAAGTCTACTTGTATTAATTTTGAGTGTTAAAAGTTTCCCATAGCTGTGATTGAACTGAACAATTTCATTTACATTTTGTATAATTTCGTCTAATGAATGTTGATGTCACTTTTAGCTTCACTTTGTGATAAAAGTAACTCGTTACTTTCACTGAAGTTCTCTGGGCGTATCAATTTGGATCCAAATGAAATACATCATGTTAAATAATGTTCTTGTTGAAAAGTTTTAACTTATATAACCGAAATATTACATATTTTAGTAAATTTGCAGCACACTAATGTTTGGTAAATTGCAATGATAACCATACCGGCAGTTTTGTTTGCATTACAGTGATCTCAAGGACAACATACTTGTATTTTACTCGAAAGTAGAGTAGTGAGAGATGTTGTGTAAATTATTACGTTTGGGGACGCGAGGATGTATTCCGAATTAACGAGCCTTTATACACGAAAATATCACGAAGCAAAGACTTACCACTTTTTACAATTACTAAATACATATTTGGGTTACCAGTAGTATCTAAATCGTTCCTAAAATGATACTGATATAGAATGAACAACTGGCCGTGTGGAAGGGAAAATGTTATTCCTTCTAATAAGTTGTTACTTATATAGACAATCTTGTGTTCCTTTCACTGAAGAACTGAGTTTCCCTTTCAGATAACGGATATTTCCTTTTGTAGAATAGAAGGTTCCTTCTAAAGAATAGATTGCCCCTTTTATAGAGAATATAGTTCTTTCAATAAAATAGATTGTTCCTTTCATCAAACGGATTGCTTCATCTAGAGGAGATTGTCCCTTCTACAGAATAAGATTGCCTTCTATAGAACAGATGGTTACTTTCATATAATATATAGTTCCTTGTACATAATGTATCGCTGATTGTATATAGCAGATTACAGATCGATTCTTTTACACGACGGACGTTCCTTTTATAGAATATATAGGTTCTACCGAACACAGTATTCCTTCTACAGAATATATTGTTTCTTCTATATGCAGATTTTTAAGGAACAGTCCTAATAGTTCTTACAAAAAATAATTTCCACTATTTAAACATTATAGTGGTTCCTGCAGCAATAATAGTTTCCTCTGTGTAGTTTTCCGGGAACTAAACACTGTACATTTGTCTGTGTAGTAATGAAGGCCGATCGTTCCACAGAAGAAATCGCCAGTGCCTTAGTCGTCATCACCGCATCACATATTGCAGTTATTGACTAAGTGTATCTCAAAAGTTTCATGTGAAATTAAACTGCATACATGACCTACCTACTAGGTTTATTATATTTCACATCTTATGTTTGTCTAGTGCTAACTAAACTGTACTACAGAAACGATCACAAGTTAATTTAGGTACTAGTTTTACTTCAAATAATACGGAGATATTGCAGTGTATGAAATAAATGAAACAACTGAAATAATTTGTTGGCAGTACTACAACATTAAATTTCAGTTACCTTACTTTTGAGCCCTATCAGAATGTGTAGTTGATTATACTGGTCTCTTGTAAAGGGGTTTCGTAAATTGTGCATTAGAAATGATAATCGTATATTCACGATCATTTTTTAAATACGAAACAGTTTTTACCTCTCCGAAAACTTCCAATTTCCTGAAAAAAAATTCGAATATGTTGTGGGGTGAATTTTGCTCTTTGTAATTTGATTAACTGAGATAAAGTTTGCACTGTGTACAGTCAATATAGAAGAGCGGAATTGTTAAAATGCTGATTTTATTTTTATCGGGAACTTTTAAGATGTATTTTGTAAATGACGTTTACTAGTGAAATATACTACGTGTGAACAAAAAAACTAATATATTTTAAAGGTTCTTGCAGTGTTAGTAAGCAAATTAGTTTAATCCTGTAGAAGTATTGTCGAGGCCACACTAAAGTCGTCACAGAAAAAAAAAGTGAGACAAGAAAAACAGTAAAAAATGCGGATGAATTTATCTACAGTCAACACGTACATAAACATAAGTCGTCACTATTCGCGCAGTGGCTAGAGCATTCGCCTTATACCAAGTCGATTCGGATTCGATTCCCGGTGGGGTAGGTCCCCGAATATATTGCATGCATTTGGCTAGCGGGGTTTTCTCGGGATTCTCCTGTTTACCCCTCCATTCGTATTCCCTCGCTTCTCCAATGCATTTGTAGGGTTCCACTTCAAGTAACCTTCCAGGGAGTGAGAGACGCGTACGAACTCTAAGTCGGGCAATCTGCTGTCGGGGTATGACGACCTGTCCTTGAGTATCCTCACAATGCAATATTTATTCCGACCTTTAAATTGGGTGAAAAATGTTTCCACTAATTTGTTATAGAGCCTCACGTGCACATCTGCAGCTCTGTTTCGTGGTCAACGATATAGGATGTTTTAAACTCTAAGCGTCTAGGGAATCTACCTGCAAATCACAGTGTCTCAGTAATAGTAATCTAATTGGCACGGTCAAATGAGTGACGCTTCTGCACAACTTCATGTCTCTGAATAAGTATGAAACATAGCCGCAAAAGACACTTACTTAAGTTGGTGCCATAGTCAGCCACGCTAGATGTTTATTAAGTTCTATTAACCGAAATAAAATTAGAAAATCGCATAAAGGAGTTTCCTTCTATATTTTTTATGTGTATGTTGACAACGCCCAAAAACGTCTTCTTTTAATTGGTTCTTCTTGTCTCACTGAGATCTCTGGGGCGACACAACTTAGCAATGGCATATATTTACAATATTCTACAAAATCATTATAATAAAAAAATTCTTACGATCTTCGTTATAACCGTTCTAGCATTATGGGCACTCCCTTGATTAGCTGTGTTTGTGTGTGAGAGGTAGAAAATCGATAGAGTGGTAAGAATGTCGCTGATTGGTATACGTAACGCATTTCCGCCTCTCCGAGCCAGCCACTCGGCTGGCGTGCAAAGCTTTCATATCGTCATATTTCTCACTGGTATTTTAATCGGAGACCAAATTAATTTAAGTTTGGACCGCATTGTTTGAAATTTAACGCTCGTTTCTATTGTTATTTTTATCGAAGTCGTTTGCTATTCTTCCAAGTAAGTTGTCTGGAAAAGCCATGTTTGAGCATTTTGAGGGGCCCGAAAATATTGTTTATAAAAAACGTGCAGAGTTTTCTAAACTACGTACATCGACATGGCTTGAAGTATGTATTATTTTCGTATATATACAAATATAACGCGCGTTAAATAGTTTCGTCAAAAAATAATAGACGTAACTCGCTGTAACGAATTTTAAGCGCAGGTAAGGAGAGCCTTTAAGAGTTAGTGAACGCTAGGTTTTTTAACGTTTGAGGCACGGAAACGGGGAAGGTGATTAAGTCGAACATAACTAGAGGTACGTCAATTTCGCGGATTCATCTGTCAGTAGCCTAGATTGCTCAGTCTTGTACACGCTCTGGATACAGTCGATTATTCATTGGCTTACAACATCACAAGCGATAGCTCTATGAATCATTTCCTTATTTACTAATGGCTTGCAGTAGTCAAATGTGTTTCGTGACAGCCGCCAGCTAATCACACACGTGATTATGAAGTATATATTTTGGCGTTCAATCTGACCTGGAATGTATTTGCGAAATTGATGTACCTCTAAACATAACACGTCCGTCAAACACCTAATCGTCTCTAGGCGCGAAGGACCAAACTAACGTGCAGTGTTTTTGTAGAAACCGTTTTTCAATGGGACTTCAAGCGATCAGGCTATTATTTTATTTGTGAAAAGTGTGTTGTAAAGTACGATGCAGGTTTCTATGATTAAGTTTTCCGATTACGGTTGATATTTTATCAGCTAAAGCAATGTTAAAAAGTCATTTTAGCACTCTCGAGGAACTTGGAAAACATGTTTTTAATTAGCAGACGACATATTTAAAGTCATAGAAACACAGAAAAAAGTGTATCTACTTTCCGTAGATAAATGCAATGGAAACATTTTTAATTATTACACAAGAAAAATTACTTTCCGTACCACGCAACAGCACGTCTCACGTGCCAGGTCCACTTACTCTTAAGGCTCGGCATCTGTCGCCATATTGAATAATTTTATTTTTCGCTCTCTTGAAGTTCTGAGAAGAAAAATATGAAACTTGTTACTATAATATCAATTCTATTTACCTTACGCAACAGTAAAAGCATCGCAGTTGAACTTTGAACGTATATTTATGCCATAATCAGTAGAGCAATTTTTTAAATTCGTAATTTGCTCGACTTATTAGGCCTACGGCTTAAATACACGCTAAAAGTTCAACTGCGATGCATTTATTGTAGCGCAGGGTAAATATAATTAATATTATAGTAACAAATTTCACCTTTTTCTTCTCAGAAATTCGTAAGAGCGAAAAATAAAGTAAAACAATGTGGCGGCTGATGTCGAGCCTTAACCGCAAGATGTGTAGATGTATGGAGCAACTCCGGGCAGCAGGATAAGTTGTCTTGATAGTGCGCGGTGATATTCTTTCCTGCGGATAGCATCGATGAAGGTAAAGCTTGCGGACGATCGACGAGCAGAAACACACATTGCCAGGGGGCCTTTTCGACGCAGAGGCAATCGCGTCGTGTATCTGACGAGCACGCCGGGGTCAAATGAATCGCCCCCTTCCTTCTCTTCTAGTGCACGCCGCCGCACTCCCTTTCCCTGCTCCAGGCCCTATTCCCGGGCTCCGCCTCTGCCGAGGTATTTAAGGAATCTCTCCTCTGCGGGGACGAGAGCTAGGCTGCAGAAGGAATGACAGCCAGCCGGCAGGCTGAAGATCCCACAACCCACAACGGCCCTATTCTACCACGAAATATACAGATGCAACATTAGCAGCCTTTACTGAGGTCAAGCTGACTTTGCTTTGTCACGTATCAATATGGCGGAGCTGTTCAGGAGTTCAGTCAGCTTGCCCCTTAAATGTATTGCTAAATGAGGTTATGGTTGGACGATCCACAGCCACGTTATACACGCTGCCATGGTAGCCGGCAACACTTTTCAGGTATCAATATGGCGGAGTTGTTTCGATGTGCTATCTGCTGTTCCAGTAGGCGTACTGCGAAATGAGGTTATGGTTGGACAACTCACAACCACATTGTACATGTTGTCATAATAACCAGCAACATTTTTCACGTATCAATATGGCGGAGTTTTTAGAAAGTGCTATCAGCTGTTCCTGAAGATGTATTGCGAAGCGAGGTTATTGATGAGCAACCCACAGCCCAGTTATACACGTTGCTATGGTAACCAACAGCATTATTTACATATCAATATGGCGTAGTTGTTTCGATGTGCTATCAGCTGTTTCTGCATGCATACTGCGAAATGAGGTTACAGTTGGACAACCAAAAGTTACATTACACATGTTGCCATGGTAGCCAGCCACATTTTTCACGTAACAATATTGCGGAGTTGTTTCGGAGTTCAGTCAGCTGTTCCTGTAAGACTATTGCGAAATTAGGTTATGCCTGGACAATCTATTGCCAAGTTATTCACGTTGCTATAGTAACCTAAAACTGTATTCTCATAACGATATGACGGAGTGTTTTCGAATGCAATCAGCAGTTCCAATAATTGTATTGATAAAATAAGATTTTGATTGTTCAAAGCCACAGACACATTATACACGTCGCTATGGTAACTATTTTTTTTATATTTAAATATGAAGGATGGTCTCCTCGCCCTTTTTTTGTCTCAAGGCCTCACACCCCACATCATAGAACGTACGGCATGCTCCACCTGTATGATTCTCTAATATTTGATCCAGTACGCAAACCAGCTGGTCCCAATCCACGCATACTCCTGCAAAGCAAATTCTCAATCATACAGGAAAAAGGTTTGAAATAATAATTTTCGGCCGCGTTTAACAAAAACTGAGCTAAAATGCAAACCTTTGCTAAAGTGTAAATATTTTCCTCTTAAATTTATTTATTTGTAATGTTGCAAGGATTTACTGTGTAAAAATCTTAGGAAAACATCGTAGTATACTAAAAAACCAGGTTTGTCTCAAATTATATAGTTTATACTTAAATGACTTCCTCTAGTTTGCATTTTGCTAGAATATTAATTTAATGCTGTAACTTTAAGGGACGATAAGCCATTGAGATATACATTGAATGTATCCAAATAGCAAATAGCATGCATAAGTCACGGCCACCAAGCGTAAGGACGCTGGTTTGAATCTTGGCTTGTTTACAATTATTTAACGGTTGTTTAAAAAAAATTCAGTTCCATTATCAGAACAAAATATCTAAAACTATATTTTCCCTTTTCGAGGTACACATTTAATTTGTAGTTTTAAAAACACTAGCATTTTATTTCATAAATAAACAACCTTTGTAGTTTTCTGTTTTGCAAGGGGTTTCCAAATATTTGCCTTGCAAAATTGCACGCAAATTCGCAAAATTTATAATTCTATAGCAGGCGTATAAATTTGATCTTACACTTGTTTTTGTATGGTAAATTTTGCTCCTTTACATTGTTAATATACCGATGTACTCAACTCAACAAACATTAAAAGTTGTTAGAAATACTTCTGATTAAATTCTCGTAAACAATCAACATTCAACTGATAATGGCTAGAGGCAAGAATTTTTCGCGACTAGAATTTTGCAACAACATGTTTCCGTGTCTTATGTGCACACCTGCAGCTTTGCTTCAAGGTTACTGGCAGCGAGTTGTTGTGCGGAAACGTCTTTAATTTGACAGTACCACTCTTAACAAGGATATTGCGACACTACATATATGTTATTTGCGGGTAGAACCCTAATAATTGTGAGAGTTGAAACATCTAATCACTAAGCATGAAGCAGAGATGCAGATGTGTACGTAAGGCATTGAAACAAATTGTTGCAAAATTATTTTCGTGAAATCCAGGGGTCCCTACGTAATACGTGCACACCTGCAACTCTGATTCGTGGTTATTGGCAGTGTGTATTATTGAAGTGACGTCTACCGATAGACTGCGCTAATCCCAGTGAGATTACTGCAACACCACACGTCTGTGATTCGCGGGTACATGTGAGAGTTAAAACATACAGTCTCTGACTACGAATTAGAACTGCAGTTGTACACGTAAGGCACTGAAACAAATTGAAGCAAAATTCTTTTTCGCGAAATGTTCATGGTCCTAATAATGGCCTTTCTACTGTCTCTTGAAATGTGTTCCTGCAAATTGCGATTGGTCTTTTTTTTTTTTCGCGAAAATACTTCAAACTCATTACGTCTGAACATCAACGAAAAGGACACCAACACGTATCGATATTGTTGCAATATTGCCTGGCAAGCCGGACAGCAAGACGTCCGAGCGGCAATCAGGTCAGCGTTGGAAAACCACGGAAGACAGCAACTCACCTCCCCCCCTCGTGGTTGCACAATATCGAGGACAAGCACACCGATATATGGCGTTGTTACCAAGCAAACGGGGTCTGTCTGTCGTCTGTCGTCGAGCGGTCGTCCACCAGCACTCATCAGATCAACAGCAGTGCGGTTTTCCGCCGGGGACTCGGGGTCGAGTCCCGGCGGGTGCGTGCTCGTTCGTCGATGCCGTCTCCTCATTAATCCAGCTTTCGGTAAGGTCGTCAGATCTAGTTATGTGGCAGCAACTCTAAATTTAATATAATAACTTAATAATCAGTAGTTTTGCGCTCCCCTCCTAACAAATAGGTCACATTGTAACCTATTTTGTATTCAGAGTACCTGCCACTGTAGTATAGTACATGCCATTTTAACCATAACTGTCTTAAAGTCATTTAACCCTAAATAATAATTAAATAAACCCACAGTGTAGCTACCATCTGAGTGAAATCCCCCAAACTAATAATAACTTAGGAACCCCTAATATAATATTGACTTACAAGATAAACCATTGTGTAACAATATGTATTTAAAAATTCTACGTGCTTATTATAAACCTGAATGACTGAAACCGACTGTTTCAGTCTACCGAGTATGGTAAAGTACCAACCTGATGTTAAGAAGAAACACACAATGTACTTCCCACAAAAACGACATGGCCACTGCTAGATGTCCCATAGGAAATGTAATACTACTCGGCACAATTATTTTATTTCGTCTGAATACGAATGTAATTTAAGGATATTTGTGTATTTTAATAAAAAATTTAGGACTCTTAAATTAATGTTTATAATTACAGTGTCTTAAAGGCGAAACAGGCTGAAACGGGTATTTTAATTTTTACTGGCATGTTTTGACATTCAACGTCATGTTTTCAGCGTCAGAGAGACACGAAGTATTTACTTATACTTATTGTTAAATCGTAAAATGAATGGGTCACCTCTAACTACAGGTGATATCACAACGTAAATACATTGTGCCAGTACTGCGCCTTAGACTAGAGGATATGATGTATCTGATGAATGCGACTGGATCGCTCTTATGTTGCAGCGACTCTATTGCCGGCGGCACATAAATATCTATTGCCAATGGCGCCCTAAAAATGACATTTTGAGGACAAACTGAATGTTTGAAGTTAGTGGACCTGGCTCATGAGACATGTTATAGCGTGGTACGGAAAGTATTTTTTTTTTCACGTACAATTATTGAAAATGTTTCTAACGCCTTTATATACAAAAAAAAATATACTTCAAACTAGATCCCTATGGTTGACGCCCGCTAGTTAAAAACACGATTACCAAGCTCCTAAAAAGTGCTGAAAATTACTTTTTCACGTTGATGTACCTGAGAAAATATCAACAGTAATCGTAAAACGAAATCATAGAAGCCTGCACTGGACCTTACCACATACTTTCAACAAATAAAATAACGGGTTCATCGCTTGAAGTCCCGCTGAAATACGCTTTCTATGAAAACATTGCACGCTTGTTTAGTACTCCGTGTCTAGAGGCGATGAGATGTTTGACCGACCTGTTATATTCGACTCATCGCCTTACCCGTTTCCGTGCCTCAAACATAAGAAAAAGCTAGCGTCCTCTAATTCTTAAGAGCAAACTGAAATGAACTTAAATTTTAATTTACAAGGCATGAAAAAATATCTGACTGGATACTACTGAGAAACGTGTACGACTCTTGTCTAACCTAGGAAAATCTAACACTTATACATATTAAGTGTTATTAATTACACTTTAAAATAATTTTCTGAACGCTTCTTAAGAAATACCGAAACAATATTACCCTTCCGCAGAACTTAACAGAAACTTTACGCAACTTACATTTTATTAAAGTTCTTTTAACGAAGAGCTATGCATTTTTTACACTATATTATTTTATGAACTTATTTTTTATAAAAAATTATGATAAACCTTAATCCTCGAAAATGATTCGTTAAGTTTACCTATGAATAATGTAGAATTATTTTCTCAAGGAAATCATCCTAGACGACTATTATTAAAAACGTGTCTACGAAGTATGAAATAATGTAGCCTGCAACAAACTATGCAACCAGGTGGCGGAAATGCATAGGACTATATTAAAATGAGTCGTAATGTTATACCAGTATCAATTTTCTATTTCTTCTGATAGCCTATATATTCAAGAAATAACCATTTTTACTGAAGTTAAATCTCAATCAAATAATAAAACTCTGAAGTTACACTTGAAATTATTATTTTTCTTGCCTTAATGGATAGCATACAATTTCCATACGGTCGTGTAGTAAGAGTTTGCGTAAACGTTTAATCTAGAAATCCTTATTTTTTGCGAAAACATTTATTTAGCATTAACTTTTTTCAATGACTAGTGTGAACACCTGTATCTCTGCTTCATGGATAGTGAGTAGATGTTTTAACTCTCAGTGCCTTTGAGTTCTACCCGTATATCAGATATCACAGACGTGCAGTGTCACAGTTCCCGTACTCTGGTTGGCACAGTCAAATAATAAACGTCTCTGTTAAAATATAAACTGGCAACAACTAGAGATGACGGCTACAGCCACGATTTTATGGCGGAAAGACTTTTTCACCGATTTGTTTCAGTGTTTTGTGTGCACGTCTGCAGTTCTGCTTCGTGGCAAGTGATTGGAAGTTATAACTCTCCCTTGTCTTGGGGTTCTACTGGCAAATCACTGACGTATGATGTCATAATTGCCTAGTTCTTGATGGTGCAGTCAAATGGGCTACATGCCTGAACAAAGACACGCTGCCAATAACCATAAAGTTAAGTTGTCGGTTGCACACGTAAGACGCTGAAACAAAGTGATGCAAATATCATTTAGCGACAAAATCGTGTCTCTAATGATGGTTTACAGCGGAAAATCCTGACTGTTTTCTGGGTTTCAACGCACGTTCAACTTATCAAAACATTAGTGGCTTTTGCTTGTACTCGGAGCTTTTACCTTATTTTACTGAGACAATAAGAATTCCGCTGTTGTAAGATGTAATGCCTATTATCATTTCGCGTATTGATTCTAGGTCAGGTTGAATGCCAATATTGTAAACTTCAATACTCCTTCTGTGATTACACGACACCTGTTTTAACACATCTTTGACGACTGTAAGCCAGTGATAAATAAGGAAACAAGTCGTGGTGGTATCACGTGTTACGATTAGAAGCCAATATATATTTGACTTTGGCCAGTGTGTGTATAGGTCTAAGAAGTCTAGGCTGTTGCCAGATTAATACGCGAAATACTCATGCCTCTACTTATTTTTGATCTGCGAATAGCTACGTATTTCACCCAATCATACACGTCACATGAAACTATAGTGTTTTCAAATGTATGTTGGCACAAACAATTTTCACGCTGTACCATCGACTCTTTCAATAACCTTAAAGCATAACTGAATTTTTGTACAGAAAGCACTGAAAGTGTCTGATGCAAATATCTTTTCGCGGAAATTTCGGGTTTATATTAATGTGATTTTGTGCGAACACAGTTTCACACTTAGGCATATTAAACCCGTTACCCTTATGTTAAAAATAAAAACGGTAAAGAGAATTTATTTCCTTAATATGAGACGCACAGCTAACTGCAAACTGTAAACACTTAATAGCAATAATACCTTTCCATTGAAAAAAATTACATATTTACAATAAAACTTATTTTCATGTCCAAGTTATTTAATATACTTTTGCTTGTTAGAGCATGAGGGTTAATAACGCAACGCACCGGACTTGCATTTGCAATGTAGAGAATCCAATCTCAGCTACCTCAACCGAACTTATTCTCAAGTTTTTTCCCCCATCCTAGTTCCCTGCAAACGCCGGCACAGTCCTATATTGCGAAACTTTCCAGTTACCCGTTAGATTAAAATATTGATGAACCCGTGGGAACGAACTAAAATAAAGTTTATAATTGCTTTTTGCTTATTATTAACTAGTGACCCATATAAATGTAAGGTGCGTAACCAAGTTTGGTAAACTTTTTACTGTTCTTTAAATAATGTACTCAATTATAAAAAGATAGCCAGTATAAGGGAAATCTATTCACATAGACCTATATTAACAAGAAGTTACCTGTATAACTGAAAAGCCTACTTTCCTCAAACTTGGTGCAAATTAACCCTGAAAGTTAAAATCGTTTACGTAATCTAGGAATATTAAATGATAATATTGATTTAGACGTATAGTACACAACATAGAGGATGAGGCAATATCACTCAAACTAGTGATCATATCCACAAATGTTTCAGACAAACGTTTCAGTGTTCGAGAAGGACATCATACTAGGCCACCCTAATTTTTATCGGTGGAGGCGCTGTACCTGCATCAAGTTCAACTCCACTTGGTTAAATAGAACCACGAATCTTTTTTTCGATTACTTTAATACCGATTTGACGACGAATTCAGCAACCTAAAACACAATGTCATTTAGTCACGCACTAAAAGGATTCACTAACCTTGGTTTGGGTCTACCTACAGAAGATTCTCGAAGTAATGACCCTCGACTTTTAAGCACTTGTTAATTCGCTGATGAAAAGACCGTCGAACGTCAGCCAATATCCGTGGTGTAATTTCGGTACATGATCGGTGCGTTCTTTCTTTCATGCCGTTAGGCGTGGTAGGTGCTACCGCCACTACGCGTTCTGTGACAAACCCCCATAAAAAGTAATCAAGTGGTGTTAGATATTGCGAACGAGGTGGCCAAGCTACAGGGCCGCCTCGTCCTATCCACTTGTGGCCAAAAATATATTTAATCACTTGTCTCGATCACAGAGCATAATGGGGTGGTGTACCGTCGTGTTGCATCCACATGGTCATGTGAACATGCAAAGGCACGTCTTTCAGTAATTGAGGTAGTACGTTGTGCAGAAAGTTTGCGTAAACTTTCCCAGTCAAACGAACTTCAAAAAAATGTGGACCAATGACGTGATTGCCGACAATGCCGCACCAACAATTAACGGACCACGGCTGTTGAAATTGTACAGTTCTCATCCATCGAGCATTCTAATTTTCCCAATACCGCATGTTACGTCTATTCACATTTCCCGTATTTGTGAAGTAAGATTCGTCGGAAAAGAGCACATGACCTAAAAAGGAGACATCTGTGCGCATTTGTTAACGAATCCAATTACAGAAATTGTAGCGATCTAAGAAATCATTATCGAATAAATCCTGATGTAATATATAAAACCCAAAATAAAATATTTTTGTATTTAATAAAAATGCTGAATTTTTTAATGAAAATGTAAAAAGTTCATAATTTGTTTTAAATACAAAAATTAATTTTTTATATGTGTTAAATCACAGCCTACAACATTGTTATACAATGTGGATTTTTTCTGTTTGGTATGTCAGTTGGTTTTAGTGGCTTACAAAAATCCGCAAAGTGCAAATTTTGATGCTTACGTCTCATTTCGCATAAACTATGAGAGAAACAAAAATGTCCTAAGATGAAGATATAATCACAGCTTATGTATAAAATAAGAAAAGAAAAATATCTGGTACAAAAATAAAAATAAAAACGACGTTGAAAACTGATGTGAACCGCGCCGTTAAACATGGAGGGTGGCTGCATTGAATGACTCCTAGGCCTGAATCGGCATAACCATACTACTCTCACACAGCTGTTTATAGATACCAATAAGTTCGCGTTATTTACTAGCTACAGACTAAACTCCACAGATGTCGTTGGCACATTAGCATATAAAATCTTAGCTTACGCCGGGAAATGCTTTTGGCCAATAATTAAAATTGCCATGGTAGAGTTACCAACCGTATGCAAAACACGACGTGACATCACATAAAATATCATTGCCAATGGCTTTACAGATTGGGTTCAAGGCTTTGCATTTCAATGAAGTCTAGTCTGTTCTCAAGTAATAACGGGCATTTTGAATGTCGCTAGCTATTTCTATCGCTTTTCTGAATTTTACATTTTTTTCGTGCTATTTATTTACACAGTACATGAAAATATAATTATTTTCCAGGATGTTATACATATACACACATCATAGACTATACCAGCACATGACTCCCAACAAAACTGCGTACATAATGTGTTAAATATGACATCGTTCATGAAACTGCAATATGTCGTATCCCACAATATTGGAGTTTCACTGAAAACTTTTTTTTTAACATTATAGGAGAATAAGCATCCTGATATGCATCAAAATAAACCCAAAACAGTTCTTGGGGGAATAGGAAATTTTTACTGAAAGTATAAAAATTGCCATTATGTGTTTATGTATCGAAAAGTTAACATCAGTTAAAACGAGGGTTACGACATATTGCTGTTTCATGGACGATATATTTCAATGTATAGTAAAGTTTATAATATTTTTTTTTTAAACATGTGCATCTACAAACTACACCTTCGTTACTATAGTGGCAATCCTACCTGCTCTACAAGTCATTATTTTTTTAAGAATAAAAATCTTTTCGAAAGAAAGTTAAAACAAGGAAGCAACATAAAGTATTTTAAAATGATCATATACATTTTTCAATTATGTGACTATTTGAACCCCAAAATAGGAAAAAACTGTATTTACGGTGTTTAATTTAATTTGACTAAAATGGATATTTTACGCAATCATAATAACGTGTAGTGATACTACAAACTCATCGTTAAAGGTAACAAAAAAAATCATTAATTTAGTACAAGGTGTTCGACACTTGTTTACACTTTTCACATAACACCTCCTGTGCCAGAATTGAATGACTCGTTTCGGAGGAGTCCTAATCGTAAAGACCATTGACGTAGTCCCTGGATTAATTTTTTTATGTTCGTTGCTCAAATTTTTTTATTTTCAAATGTTGAATTAAATCACACTCCATTCTTCATCTGTGCCTATTCTTGAGTTTTTCTTTCCAGGCCAAGTGCAGCCATTGGTACGAAACCCTGAATGAAACTATAGATACGGTTCCCTCAGAAATGCGCTTCACATTCGGCTTGAGTAAATCCATTTTGAACGATACATGTTAAATCATAGTCTCAGGTATTTGAAATCAGAATTTTATATTTGCCATATTAGAATTGACTATCGAAAAGGTTTAAAAACTGCGGAATACTACGCGTTTATATTTAGAAATAGAAACTATATATGATTAAGATTTTAATAAAAAAATTAACTATGAGTATATCCCAATATATTATAAATTTTTTATTTTAAAATTATCGAGCGAACAGTAGAAAAAAATTCTAAAAAATACTATAAATGATGATTCTTAAAATTTTATTCATTCTCAATTGTTTTGAAGAAACGGTAGGAAAATAGAAGAACTGATATCTCAAAATACAAATACAAACACCGCGTCATGCACAGTTATTTTTATTTAGTGTATTAGCCTAGAAAGTAAACGTAGAGTAAGCCCTACATAAGCAGTAGCGCGAAATATCAAACAATGAACAGAATTAGATGTAAAGCGAGAGCAAACGACAGAAGATCGTTACTGAATGACTATATTAAGAAATATAAATAATTTGGAACAAGTTCGTTGCAAAAACAAGCTATGAGAATTTGTGAAAACTGGCTTAAGCTTCCTGCGGCTTGTACTGCCGACTTATTACTACACGTTTACTAAAATAGTTAAATTTATTTGAAGGAAAACACACACATTGAAAAACTACCAAAATTCAGCATTCCTTAATTTCTTTTTGGTAAACTATATAACTAAGTGTTATAAAATACTAACATATTTTCTCGTATGATCATTATGTAAGGGTAGGATTACGTAGGTCAGTGTAAGGTTACGTAAAGTTATATCCTTTACGAAAGCAATTATATGTATTCCCAACTATAAGAACGTCTGATGGGTCTCTATAAAATGTTTTTGTTTAAAGTCACAGTTAAAAAAAATTTGAAATTTGGCATTAGTTTTCCTAACACAGAGAAGTAGAGGTTACGAGGTAAATTACAGTACTTTCATAAAATATTTAAGAAGCAAGACCAACAAACTGAACACGTTTACATATAACAATTTAAAATTTGCTGCAAAAATTAAGAAAATTTATTTCACACGAAAGCCAAAAAATAACCTTATGCACAGGAACGTTTTGAATAAAGACAGGAGAATACCAAAAAGGCTGGCCCAATCAAAAATAAGCTTTGTTTATTTGGACAAGACACAATAAAAGTAAAATTTGCAGCTAGGACATGACAGAGCGTTACGGCTATCTCAGTGGAGAAGACACCACAGTATTCAGGAATCCTCACAAACCCACGTGGTAAAAGAATTATTCACTAACAGCACCACGTACAAGAACTAACAAACACGAGCCCACGGTAAGCAAACAAACCACCAGCAGTTTCACCAGTGCGAAAAAAAAGAGCGTGTGTGTTTTACAAATTGGACAATTAATTTGTGTCGTTTGTGTGGAGAGGGGTAATGTGTCGCAGCTAGTCATCACGATGTGATGAAGATACCTAACATCTTACGCAGTCGCACTGAAAGAAATTTTTAACAAATTTTGGTTGAATAAAAATATGGTGAAATGAATATTTACTTGAGCTAATAAATGGTTTTGCTACAAGAACAAAATACCATAAACAGCGTCTGATTTTGTTAACCCGAGAAAATGCGTAGTTTATTTGGCTAAATACTTACGCTCGATACTAAAATAATTAATTGACGCAAATGTAATAATTTATTTGTAACAACATAAATGTACGTTTTGCTGTGCCTACTAAACATTTATGTTTGCACACGCCGTTGATTATAATCACAAGTCGAGAGTTATTTTGTCATTTCTGTGACAACTAGCACTATAGAAATACATGAAGTTGCAAAAACGCATGTTAGTGTTTTGGGGAAACAGTCCTTACAGTAGAGGAACACAAAGTGTTACTCAGACAACGATTCGAAAATGCACCTTTTCTGCCCTACAGTTCGCAATACAAGAAGTGCGGTTCATAGTATGCGAGCTGGATCACGATATTGTAGATCGAAACATTTTCCAGGCCGAGCACAATGCACTGTATAGGTTATGAAATCTGTAGAACAGTTCCTGCACAGAAAAAATGTTTATTGGTATCCACTAAATATTTTGTCATTATGGACCTTACCAATTTTTTTTGTGGTGACCACAAAACGTTTTTGCTATATCTCCAATAAAATTTTGCAGTGACTTCAAAAATGTTTGCAACCACTACAAAAATTGTAGTAAAGTCCACATTCACAAAACATTTGTGGCCACCACAAAATTTTTTTTTACGGTTTTTTCTGTTTTTGGGCCTATATGCACTGAGAGAAAGAATTGATTCATTATACTAAATATATTTGTTTGGGTGATGTTTGCTTGAGCTAAACAATATTTTGTTGGTAATACCAAGCTTGGAGTCCTTCAAACAAAATTAATTATTTCCCTCGACCAAATTATTCATTTAAACGCAATTTGTTTGTGCCAGACGTATATTTGGTTACTACAGGACGTCGAATAAATATTTTGTGTAAACAAAC